>PVJN01042745.1:0-18117 GCA_004026805.1 Lasiurus borealis | reverse complement strand
GTATTGTCCCTTCAGAAAGGCTGTTCAGCACACCCACTGAGAACGGTAGCTTTGGCCAGTCCAGGCTCATGATGGAACATTTTGAAAAACTTATCTTTTTGAAAGTGAATCTTCCATTAATATATTTTCAGTATTGAAATCACAATGGAGCCACCAGGCTACAGATGTTGTTGCTCTTTAGGCACCAGCTTTTGTCACAAGCTGTTGGTTGGCACCAGTTGGTGCCAAGGAGGACATCAGACCAGGCACTCTCAGGTCCACACTGAGCTTCTCTTGCAGTCTCACCGTAATGTCTACATGTGCCTTACTCCTAGTCCTTCAAGCCAGGTACCGCGGTGTGTGTTTTTCGAAGCCACTAGAAGTAGCCTGTCTTGTTAATTATGAAATACGGTGTTTAGGTTTTAATCCATAACTGTAATTGTTTTTAAAAGCTGGGGGTTAGTTATTTGTTTTACTAGAAAGACAGAAGATGTAAACAGTTTTATTCCACAGGCTTTTTATTCAGTCAGTTATGTAAGAACAACGAATCAGGTACTGTATTTAGTTAAAAATTGCTTTAATTGCAACAAAGCAGCTGTGGCTGTCAGATAAAATGTAGAAGTAGATGGAGTAGAAGCCATCCTGACTGAGTGGTTTTTACCTGCATCTCTAACATAATGTGAGGAGTGCAGAGAATATTGTGGAAGATACTATTCACTACAACAGAGATGTGGCATGTGAAGACAAAACTAAACTGAAATGTATCATGGAATGTCAGTTATGTAGTGGTTGTAAGAACTTCCCCAGGTTCTGTTTTTGTGTTGAGGTTTCACATGGTCAGTTACGTTGGAGACCTCCTGACTCTTTATAACGTGCTCCTTGCTGCCTGTTGTCCAACACGTTTACAGCAGTTCTGGTCATTGAACCTCCAAGCCTCTGACTTAGTATCTCTACTTTGAAACTATAGACTTCAAAATAGTGTTTCTATTTTGAAATGTGTGTAGTGCCCCCCAAATTGATCAAGTCACGTGTAAAATTATTTTTAGAGGAGGTGATTTATTAACAGGGAAGAAGACTGTTATATTACAGTTGTAAGAGTAGCCTTCGGTGTTTTTGACAATACGGAAGACTCAGTCATCACGGGTATTTTAGAATCCCAGGGACATCAGAATGAAATGCCAGTTGTCAGATTCTTTTAACAATGTCCTCAGAGATTTTGCTTCAACATGTAGAAAATGATTCCTTTTCTTATTTCACACCAATTAAATGTGCTGGGTGAAACGAGTCACTCATTGCCTGTGTCCTTTTAGAAAGTTGTTTCCTCAAAATACTGTACCTGTTATTAATCTCACTTTGCATTGACTATGTTTTGGAATATTTATAAGTGGGGAACTCAGTTTCTGAAATTAAACTTTTTATTTGCAATTTTCTACTGTTGGAGTAAGCTGGCTTTTTCTTCTTAGGATGATAAAGTAGTCATATCCTTTGGATGCCAATGTACATGGAAACCTCATTCGTGCAGCCCTTGAATTTTTACCTTAGTTCCAGATAGGACATGAGAGGTGATGAAGTGGTCCGTACAACAGCTCTTCTGAGATTATGCCAACTTGTGTTCAGAATGATTGCTGTGCCATGCATAGTGCCCAAACAGAAGAGCCCGTGGGCCACCTCGTAGTTGCTTTGGCCATGCAGCCTCTCCCAAGATGCTGTGCGCAAATTCTAAAAGGAAACAAAAAGAAATTTGGACCTGGAAAGAATAACTGAAATGGAAAATCCACTAGACGGATTGAAAGGCAGAATCAAGCAGAAGGAAGAAATAATCAGCAAACTTGAAGACAGGACAATTGAAATTACTGCATCTAAGAAACAGAAAGAGAAAAGATTAAAGGAAAGTAAATGGAGCCTAAGGGACCTGTTGGCACAATGAGAAGCAAACCAGCATATGCATAGTGGGAGTGCCAGAGAAGAAGAGAAAGGGGCAGAGAGAATATATGAGCAGATAATAATAAAAACCTCCCAAACTTGATGAAATACATTAATAAAACTATCCTAGCTCTAGCTGGTTTGGCTCGGTGGATAGAGCATCAGCCTGGGGACTGAAGGATCCCAGGTTCAATTCCCATCAAAGGCACATGCTTGGGTTGAGGGCTCTATCCCCAGCAGGGGGCATGCACAGGGTGTGCAGGAGGCAGCCAATCAATGATTCTCTATCATCACTGATGTTCCTATCCCTTCCTCTCGGAGTTCAAAAATATATTAAAAATATATATCCCAGAAGCTGAGTGAGCATCAAGATGATCTCAAAAAGAAACACACTGAGACACATTATATAATCAAATTATCAAAAGACAGAATCTGGAAAGCACCAAAAGAGTGACTAGTCACACACAAATAAGGAATCATGTGATCAACTGATTTCTTGTCACAGACCTTGGAGACAGTAGGCAAATACTTTGAAAGATGTTAAAAAAAAAAAGAGATGTCAACCAAGAATCTTATATCTAGCAAAAGTGAAAAGTGTGCTTCAAAAGTGAGGGATGTGCCCTAACTGGTTTGGTTCAGTGGATAGTGTCAGCTTGCAGACTGAAGGGTCCCTAGTTTGACTGTGGTCAAGGGCACAGGCCTGGGTTGCGGGCTTGATCCCCAGTGGGGGGCATGCAGGAGGCAGCCAATCAATGATTCGCTCTCATCATTGATGTTTCCATCTCTCTTCCATCCCTCTCTGAAATCAATATATATATATATTTTTTTAAATATATTTTATTGATTTTTCACAGAGAAGGGAGAGAGAAAGAAAGTTAGAAACCTCAATGAGAGAGAGACATCCACCAGCCGCCTCCTGCACGCCCCCTACTGGGGATGTGCCCGCAACCAATATACATGCCCTTGACCGGAATCAAACCTGGGACCTTTCAGTCTGAAGGCCGATTCTCTATCCACTGAGCCAAACCGGCTTCAGCTATATATATATATATTTTTTTTTTTTTTAAGTGCGGGACAGTCCTAACTGGTGTGGCTCAGTGGATAGAACGTCAGCCTGCGGACTTAAGGGTCCCAGGTTCAATTCTGGTCAAAGGCATGTACCTTGGTTGTGGGCACATCCCCAGGAGAGGGTGTGCAGGAGGCGGCTGATCCATGTTTCTCATCAATGTTTCTAACTCTATCCCTCTCACTTCCTCTCTATTAAAAAATCAATAAAAATAAAAAATATATACATATTTTTAAAGTGAGAGACAAATCAAGACAAAATGGCGAGCAAAAGCTACAGGAGTTTGTGATCACTAGACCTGCGTTGCCAGAAATGCTCAGGGGAGTCCGGCAGCGGGCAATGAAAGGACACAGGAGCTTTGAAGAAATAAAGGCTTCAGACAACGTAAATACACAGGCTAGTAAAAGCTAGTCTTATCATAGCATTGTTTTTCTGCATGACGTCAGAGACTGGGACATTAAACACACACACACACACACACACACACACATAACAGTTGATGTCGGGTTGGGTCCCTCATGTAAGAGAACTGCAGTCACCACTCCCTCCTAACGAATAAAAAGCTGAATACACTGAATCGATGCTGCTGCTCTGGGATCCGTCAGACCAGGGGGGACACAGCGTGAACCCCGGCTCCGCAGACGGGAGAGACAGGCCGTGAACACAGGTCGTCCCGGCTCCCCGAAGCAGAGACTCAGGAGCGGAACCTACGCCTGGGGTTTCCGGAAGCACGCGTAACGGATTTCTGTAAGGGCAGCAAGAACTCGGCAGCGAGGTAAAAACTCCAGGGAGCCCCAGCCAGTTTATCCCAGTGGTTAGAGCGCCAGCCTGAGAAAATGAAGGGTGGCAGGTTCGATTGACTGCAGGCTCAATCCCTAGCCCCCTTCAGGGTGTGTGCAGAGGGCAACCAATCACTGTGTTTCTCTCACACCCATGTTTCTATCTCTCCCCCTTCCCTTCCACTTTCTCTAAAAATAAAAATAAAAAGGAAAAAAAGTCCTGGGGTGAGGATTAACAAGAAAACAAAAATTCCAGTCACAGGGGGTCCCACCCTATGGCAAGGTATCCTGCAGGTGCCAAAACCGCTGTCGCTCAGTGGATAGAGCGTCAGTCTGCGGACTGAAGGGTCCCAGGTTCCATTTGTCAAGAGCATGTACCTTGGTTGCAGACACATCCCCAGGAGGGGGTGTGAAAGAGACAGCTGATTGATGTCTCTCTCTCATTGATGTTTCTATTCCTCTCCCTCTCTGTCAAAAATCAATAAAATATACAGTGGTACCTCGAGATACGAGTGCCCTAACATATGAGATTTTTGAGATATGAGCTGTTGAGCGAGCAATTTTTGCTTTGAAATACGAGCAACATTTGAGATAGGAGTAATCTCCCGAGGATATGCCGGCTGCACAGAACCCACTCGTTTACCACAACTCCAGCATCTCATAGTTTCCCACGCCTCAAGGTTATGGAACGAATTAAACTCGTATCTCGAGGTACCACTGTATTTTTTTTAAAAGAAGATATCCTGCAAGAGCATGAGGTTCCCACAGCAAATAGCAGAGACAAGTCTCCCCGTGTTCCCGGTAGGTGGAAAGGGAAGGGGCCTCTAAAAGGCACAGCGCACTCTGGTCGTCACCAGGCCTGCCCTGGGGAGCAGCTGCGACACCGGGCACAGCTGACCGGGGGTGGGAGAGCCCCCTCCCGCCACCTGTCCCTGCCAGGGGGAGAGAGGAAAGCGGAGAAACGCTGAGCAGGTCCCGGCACAGAGGCACAGACTTCCTGCAGGCTGAGCGAAATCGCAGGACCACACTCCGAGCCCGGGCCCCCACCTGCCACCCCTCAGAAGACCCGTCTATAGCGGTTCCTTCCCTCGGGGGCATCTTGTCCGGCTTTCAAGAAACAAACCACCAGGCAGCAAGCAGAGAAAGGGACGGGGGCAAACACCGACAGCTGCAGATGCTGGTGAGGAGCGCACCAAAGCAACGCTCCCTCCCGGCTGGGGGTGCGGCCACTCTGGGAGACCACTTGCCCATTTCTTTTTTAAAAAAATATATTTTATTGATTTTTTACAGAGAGGAAGGGAGAGGGATAGAAAGTCAGAAACATCGATGAGAGAGAGACATCGACCAGCCGCCTCCTGCACGCCCCCCACTGGGGATGTGCCCGCAACCAGGATACATGCCCCCGACCGGAATCGAACACGGGACCTTTCAGTCCGCAGGCCGACGCTCTATCCACTGAGCCACACCGGTTTCGGCATCGCTTGTCCTTTTCTTACAGAACTGAACGCATTCTCTTGCCTTACCACTGGCCGTCGTGCTCCGGGGGATCCATCCCAAGGAGCCAGACACGTCCGTGCACACAAAATCCTGCACACAGCCCCGTGGGAAAGATAAAACTGGCCCCACCCCTGATGCTGTGCAAAAGCAAAACCCCAAACAAGAAGAAACTACAGAAGCACCGAGGAAAAACGAGGCTGAACGCAGGTGGGGGCACCTCCCAGCTGGGCTGCGGGGAGGGACTCTCAAACCTGAAAAGCTCATGGTGAGAGCACCTGCAATCCAAAGACAGAGGGAAAATGCCTTCCACGCAATAGTGGGCGGGCACCCTACAAACAGAACAACTTTTACACCTGAAAGAACAAAACGTGGCCATTAGCGAGGGGGTGAGAAGGTGCCAAGTTCTTGCGAGCCTGGCTCAGTCCTGGACTCCTGGCTGCCTCCCGGGTTGGAGGGCGGGGAAGGAGGGGGCGAAGGGGGTGCAGAGCGGGGTGTTGTTCAGGCTGTGGGTGGGTGGGCGGGGATGAGAGCCACGGAGGCTCTGGGCAAAAAGGGGCACGTGATCTCACCGGGCAAAACGAGGCCGATCATTGTGGAGTCAACGACTTCTAATTACATGGATGCTTACTGCCGAGACCGGTGTGGCTCCGTGGACGGAGTATTGGCCTGCAGACTGAAGGGTCCCGGGTTCGATTCCGGTCGGGGGCATGTGCCTTGCTTGTGGGCACATCTCCAGTGTGGGGTGTGCAGAAGGCGGCTGATGGATGTCTCTCTCTCATCGATGTTTCTGACTTTCTACCTCTCTTCCTTCCTCTCTGTAAAAAATCAAAATATATTTAAAAAACAACAACAAAATATATTAAAAAAATAAAAATAATTACATGGATACTTGTAAGGTGAACAGACTTATCCCGTTTTCTTTTTTCTTTTCTTCATTCACCCCGTTTCCTGCAGCCCAAGCCGCACCCCAACACGGGGGCCTGAGCGGGGTCCCCGCACCCAGCCGCGTCTGGAGGAGGTCTGGGGACGGCACCGCAAGCGCCGCTTCCGACGGGCAGGACGGGGCGGGGTCCGGGGCCGCACCTGCCGCCGCGCGGGCGCCTTTCCACCCGCGTCCGGGGGCCCGAGGCCGAGGTGGGAGCTCCTTCTCGCCGGAGCCGGAGCGGCGTGCGGGCGCCCGGCGTGGCCGCCGCGGCCTCGCAGCTCCGGTGCCGGAAGCGGACCCCCGGGCGCCATGTCCAGGGAGCCGGGCTCGGGGCGCGCGTCCCCCGGCGGAGCGCACGCGGGCAGGTCCCCCGCGGGGGGGCGTCGGGTGCCCGAGGCCCGTGGGCCGCGGTGGACGCACCTGCTGGACGAGCCCGGAGCGCAGCTGCCCCGCCCGCCGCTCGGGACCCTGCAGCTGCGGACCCGGAGCCTGGGGAGGGCGCCCGAGTGGGGCCCGCGCGTCAAACTGGATCCGCGTGTCAAACTGCGCCCGAGTTACCTCAGCGCCGAAGCCGGGCACTGCGCCTGCGTGTTCGCTGCGGCGCGCGAGTTTGGCGCCTGCGCAGTCCGCCCCGCGCTCTAGGCAGGCACAGCGGGAGCCTCGCGTCTGGGAGTCCCGGGGACTCAGCTGACTGGTGCGCACTGCGCCTGCGCCTGCCGGCCACGCCCCGGCCACGCCCCTCGCCGCGCGGGCTCTGGGAAGGGAGCAGCGTATGTCGTGGTGTCGAGGGCAGCCTGGTGGTCTGTCAGCGGCGCGAGGGCCGCGGGCGCAGACAAAGCCGCGCCTGGCGAACGGCAGCGCGTCCGTCCGCGCGTCCGCAGGCCGCAGACCCAGGGACCCGCCGCCCGCCCGGCGCCCGCGGTGAGTGCGCGGACGGAGCCGGCGAGTGCGCCTCAGCTGCGAGCTCGCGCCCAGCACGGCCCTCGGAGCCATGGGTCGGGGGACCAGGCCGCGCCGCTTCAGCGCCGGGCGGAGGCCGCCTCTCGTGGCCGTGACCCCGCCCGGCCCGGCCCCTGCCGACAGCGGGCGGGCGCGGAGACCACTGCCGGACGGACGGACGGAAGGACGGACGGACGCCCCGTGTGGAGGAGGAAACAGCTGAGGCGGCGACAGGAGACTTGGCGCCTCAGGGAACGCGCAGTTCCTGAAATTAAACTGCAGTTTTGTACTGTTGGAGCACGCTGGCTTTTTGTTAGGATAAAAACTATAACGCCCAGGTGGTGGATTGGATCTCCGCAGGGCACACACAGGAAGCAGCCAGCGGATGCATAAATAAGTGGAGCAAATCCATGTCTCGTCCTCCCTCTCTCCTCCTCCTCCTCTCCATTACCAATAAGTGAAGAAAACTCTTAGGACCACACGGCGTTCCCCTCCCTAACCTCCCCACCGCGTCACTAACTAAGATCGGCTTCAGCAGCTCCTTCCACTCGAGGCATCTTGTCCGGCTTTAAAGAAAAAACAAGGCACCACCAGGCGTCAAGCAGAGATTGAAGAGACAGGAGCAAATACTGACACCACAGATACCGGTGAGGACGTGGAGCAGCAGGAACACTTAGAGCTTGTGGGATGTGACACAGTGCGTCTACTCTGCGAGACAGTTTCTTACAAAACTGAATACGTTTTCACCTTATAATCAGCAATCGTGCTCCTTGGTATTTACCCAAAGGAACTGGATACTTACATGCACACAAAAACCTGCACACGGATGTTTAAAGGAGTTTTATTTGTAATTAGAGGCATGGTACGTGAATCCGTGCACCAGTGCGTCTCTCAGCCTGGCCTGCAGGATCAGGCTCAAACTGGCTTTTTGACATCCCCCAAAGGGTCCCAGGTTGCGAGAGGGTGCAGACCAGGCCGAGGGGACCCCACCGGTCCATAATCGGGGCCAGGGAGGGACACAAGAGTTGGGCCAGGCGGGAAGGGACTGTGGGAGGGCTCCAGGGAATGTCCTGCCTGTCTCACTCAGTCCTGATCAGCTGGACCCCAGCAGCAAGCTAACTTACCAGTTGGAATATCTGCTCCCTGGTGGTCAGTGCACATCATAGTGACTGGTCGATTGTCCCCCCAGTGGTCAGTGCATGTCATAGCAAGCGGTTGAGCAGCCTTAGCATATCATTAGCATATGATGTTTTGATTAGTTGGACAACCAGACACTTACCATATTAGGCTTTTATTACATAGGATTGTCAAATCTTAATGTAGTTCAGTTTCTGACTTCAAATCTTTGAGGCAAGTAGACACCATGTGGGAAAGATAAAATTAGCCCTGCTCTTCAATGTACAAAATCCAAACGAGTGAGAAAGAATCTACAGTAGCATGGAGACAAGATGAGGCTGTACTCCAGTGGGGGCACCTCCCAACTATGATGCTGGGGAAAAAGACTCATAAACATGAAAACCTCAAGCTGAGAACATCTGCAGATTCAAAAGATAAATGGGGAAATTACTTCAACATACATGGTAATAATGGATGAACACCTAACTGAAGAATGGAGGCATGTAAAAGGAAGATGAGCAGATTTTGTACTTTCCTACAAAATCCAAATCCAGCCGAGACCAATTTGGCTCAGTGGATAGAGCGTCGGCTTGCGGACTGAAAGGTCCCAGGTTCGATTCCGGTCAGGGGCATGTACCTTGCTTGCAGGCACATCTCCATTGTGGGGTGTGCAGGAGGCGGCCGATGGATGTCTCTCTATCATTGATGTTTCTGACTTTCTACCCTCTCCCTTCCTCTCTGTAAAAAATCAATAAAAAATATATTTTTAAAAAAATCCAAATCCAAACGAGAGAGAATCTACAATGGAGATAAGATGCACACAAACCTCCGTGTGCAGGTTTTTGCGTGCATGTAAGGAGAATGGACAAGAGATGTGAACAATTTATCGAAAAGACAGCCCTTAAAGCTGTAAGATACCAAGTACAACCCAGGGAAGGAAGAGCGTATCGATTGTGAGACGCGCCACTCACCTCACAGACAGGCAGGGTGGTGCGGCTTAGTCGACCCTTTGAGCCTAAGGCTGCTCTGTGAAGAGGATTTGGCAAGACTAAGCCAGGCTGACACCCACTGACCATGATCCGTACCTCGCCTCCAGGAACTTACCTTGAAAATGCCTGACACCATATGAAAGTACAAATACATGTGGGTGGTTGAAGCAGCATCATTTCCAGTTTGAAAATATTGACCACCACCTAACTGCCCACATCGGAGATGGAAGAAACGGGCGTCCACCCACACACAGGGTGACGGTGAGTCTCAATCACAAAGGCCCCTCAGGGACAGGCCGCGTGACTCCAGTGCTCTAGGAGAGCAGGTACAGAACGCCACCTGCGTTAAGAAAGGAAGGTTTCGCTTACCTTCACAGCAGCCAGGAAACTAGGGCGTTAATGACAAGAAGCAAGGGAATGACATCCCTGCACAGACCTGGGCCTCGGCCGACAGGAAAGAATGGGAAGTCAGACCCCAAGGCTAAAGCAAACAGAACGCGTGAACCCAACGATAAATAAAATGAAAAGCATACCACCATCCAGGGGATAATCCAAGGACAGTGTTGGACCTGGATCCCCAGCCATGGGTACCAGAGGGAAGGCTGCAAAGAGCTGAGTTCTGTTCTATGGGTGTTTCCGTAGTCGTATAGCAAAGCGATTCCAAGGCCGGTTACCCTGCTGAGCAAAAGCCTGCTACTGCTGGGGTCAGGGCTCACAGTGGGAGCCGAACAGGTGTGGACTGGGGGAGACAAACACAAGCCCATGTACTGGGTGGGATGGGAGGTGTTGGCACACACCATTTCTCGTTCACGCGTGTGTGTGCACACACGCACACATGCACAGCACCCTGGCCTGCCTAGCTCCGTCCACAGAAGCTGGACCAAGAAACAGACCTCTTGACAGCAGTGAGCACTTTGGTACCAGATCTTGGTTTGTAAAACCATTTCCTGCCAAAAGCTGCCCTCAGAGAAAGGGCTGGTTCCAGAGTGTGGACAGAAGAGAGTGCTCCCCTTGTGCCAAGAAGTAGGACAGTGCCCAACAAGTTACTGTGATGGGGCATGTAATAGTCCAATAGCCCCGTGAGTGAATCCTGCACAATCAGAAAACAAGATAAGTAGACAGGGTGACTCTCAGACCATCAGGCTCAGCAGCAACTCAGACACACATGCTAATAATTGACAAATACATATATATTTTAATTTAATCTTTATTGTTCAGATTATTACAATTGATCCTTTTTTCTCCCCATAGTTCCTCTCCACCCCGCTCCCATCCTTCCCTCTCCCCCTATCTCCCCCCTCATTGTCCTCACCCATAGGTATACGATTTTTATCCAGTCTCTCCCCACACTCCTTTCCCTCAGAGAATTCAGTCCATGCCCTTTCTAAGCTCCTGATTCTATTCTATTCACCAGTTTATTCTGTTCATCAGATTTTTTATTCACTTGATTTTTAGAATCACTTGTTGATAGATATGTATTTGTTCATAATTTTTATCTTTACCTTTTTCTTCTTTTTCCTCTTCTTAAAGAATACCTTTTAGCATTTCATACAATACTGGTTTGGTGGTGATGAACTCCTTTAGCTTTTTCTTATCTGTGAAGTTCTTTTTTTAGAAAAATATATTTTATTGAATTTTTACAGAGAGGGAGAGGGATAGTTAGAAACATCAATGTGAGAGACATCGATCAGCTGCCTTTTGCACGCCCCCTACTGGGGATGTGCCCGCAACCAAGGTACATGCCCTTGACTGGAATTGAACCTGGGACCTTTCAGTCTGCAAACCAATGTTCTATCCACTGAGCCAAACCGGTTTCCGCTCTGTGAAGTTCTTTATTTGCCCTTCAGTTCTGAATGATAGCTTTGCTGGATAGAATAATCTTGGTTGCAGGTTTTTGTTATCGATCACTTTGAATATTCCTTGCCACTCCCATCTGGCCTGCATAGTTTCTATTGAGAAATCAGCTGACAATCATATGGGTGCTCCCTTGTAGTAATTAACTGTTTTTCTCTTGCTGCTTTTAATATTGTGTTTTGCTTTTGAAATTTTAATTAGGATATGTCTTGGTGTGGTCCTCTTTGGATTCGTTTGTTTGGGGTTCTGTGCACTTCCTGGACCTTGTAAGTCTATTTCTTTCACCAGGTGGGGGAAGTTTTCAGTCATTATTTCTTTAAATAGGTTTTTAGTATCTTGCTCTCTCTCTTCTTCTGGTACCCCCATGATTCTGATGTTGGTACGCTTGAAGTTGTCCCAGAGGCTCCTTACACTATCTTCACATTTTTGGATTCTTTTTGCTTTTCCAATTGAGTGTTTTCTGCTTCTTCGTATTTTAAATCTTTGATTTGATTCTTGCGTTCCTCTAGTCTGCTGTTAGGTCTCTGTATAATATTTTTTTATTTCAATCAGTGTATATTTAATTTCTAGTTGGTTCTTTTTCATCTCCTCTTGGGTCTCGCTAAATTTATCCATCTTTTCTAGGAAATTCTTGAAAAACCTTATAACCATGGTTTTTAATTCTCTATGCAGTCATTTGTTTTCCTCCATTTCTTTCTTTGTGATCTGTTCGTCTCCACATTTTCACTGCTTCCCTGAGTTGGTAGAATGGCCCCATAGCTCCACCTCCTGTTACCTGAAGTGGAGCTGTGCACCCCTTTGTGGGCTGTGTGTACATCCTTGTTGTAGTTAAGTCTTGATTGTTGTTGGTATCACTAGGCGGAATTGACCTCCAGGCCAATTGGCTGTGAGGACCAGCTGTGTCCATGCCAGGAGAACTTCTGGAGTCAGCCTTACGATACAGGACTTGGCACTGCATACTTGGTGCCGACAAAGCAACACTTGGCTTCCCCTAAGTGGGACACAGGCCTCACCACCACCCTAGAGCAACAGCTAACCGAACTGCAGCCAATACTACCATGGCACAAAATGTGCCCAGTTGTAAACACTGAGTAATGAGGTCACGTAGCAACGCCTGGCTTCCTCTCCCTAGCGACTAGCCTCCCTAGTTTCTTCAGCCCAAAAACATGTCTTGCTTTATAGCCAGGTGCAAACATTTTACACTGTAACCAAATGTCTGTGAAGCATTTCCCCGTGCCTCCTCTCATTTGATCCTCACAGAAGTCCTGGAGTAGGTAGATAGGAGACTGAGTGGAATCCTATTTTCTTTTCATTAGCTGGAAAACGGAGATTTAGAAAGCTTAGAAACTTGACCCGACTGAAAAGAAATGGTGGACCTTGAAAAAGACTTTAGGTTTTCTCACTGTGCAGAATAGTCAAACACTGCTACAGTTCAATATTTCACCCTTTGGTCTCCCTGTGTGATCTACAATAATAATCTTCATGGTGATATTGACTGATATGTTGCTAACAATTATCGAAAGGAGAAGTTGGGATGTTTCACTGGGCCAGAAAAAGTTTAGCTACATCAGAAAGCAGGTCTAATTAAGCAAGTTTATTCTATATCTAGAAAAAGCTAACTTTACTCATGCATGTGCAATACATTTAAAACTCTCGCTAGCGCCAATTGCAATCATGTTTCAAGCTGTCATGGTTGATCGTGAATTTGATTGACACTTCTATTAGAGAAAGGGTGAAGAGTGATATTAAAATATTTCTTCTAATGAAAAGAATCCATGCACCAGGCCACTAGTTCATCACATAAAAATAAAACCTAGCCCTAGCTGGTTTGGCTCAGTGGATAGAGTATCAGCCTACTCTGATACTCTATCTGATGACTGAAGGATCCCAGGTTAGATTCCAGTCATGGACACATGCCCAGGTTGCAGGCTTGATTCCCAGTAGGGGGCATGCAGAAGGCAGCCAATCAATGATTCTTTCTCATCATTGATGTTTCTATCTCCCTCTTCCTCTCTGAAATAAGAAAAATATATATATATTAAAAATAATAATAAAAAGTAACGCCTAGGTGGAGGCACTCTTTGGGAACATCACACATAAGACTGCTAAGAAGGAAAGATGTACAAACTTTAATTCTCATTCCACTGGAATGTGTATGTCTGAACTTTCCTCGTGATGGAGCTGTGTCCCTGGGATGACGGAGAAAAACTCGCCCAGCGCGGAGTCAGGTGGGGGTAGGTACTCCATCCAGCAGGTGCGGAGGCTCCGACTTCACAGCTACAGACACGCGACTCTCCCAAAGGCTGCCCCTCTAGACGTTCAGCCCCCCGGGCAGCAGATGTGGCTGCCTCCCCAAAGCAGCTTCCCTGGGCAGCCGGCTGTGCCCCAGCCACTCAGTGTGCAGTGCCCACACGGGGCCCCCACCTCAGGGGCGGCGGGGTGGCTCCCGGCCCGTGCAGGAGGCACGGCGTGAGCGTGGCTGTGCCGGTGCTGTTCCGGTCGGGCGCTGGGCGTTCCCTCAGGAGGGCCTGAGCCTTCTCTCCAGAAGCACCAGCTTGGTCTGCAGGTTGACGCTGAAGGGAGGCAGCGTGGTCAGGTTCAGACTCACCCCCGTGGTGCCCACGACACTGGCCAGCACCCGGTGTGTGTCCCTGTAGAGGGCGAGGTGCCCGGGGGCCGCCTCCATGAGCAGGTGCGTGTAGGCCAGCATGCGCTCCGACCCAGGCTGCACGTCCTCCCTCTTGTCGTATCTGCAAGACAGGAGAGTGCGTGCACCCGGGCCGTTGCCCCCCGCCGCGCCCCCCCCACCGGCGTCCCCGCCCCAGTCACCCCCGGCAGGAACTGACCTCCAGCCATCGTTGACCTCCAGGAAGCGAGACACGCCCGTCTGTGCAGCAGCCACGTCGATGTGCAGGACCACGTCTGGGGAAACCGCGTGTGGTTAGAGCCGGGCCAGCACCGCTGCCCGAGCCGCAGCGGGTCCCGCCCCGCCACGCGCCTACCTGTCTGGGGGGGCACCAGCTCGTGCAGCCGCCGCATGGCCACGCCGCCGGGGTAGTTGAAGTGGGACACGTACAGAGCCGTGGCCGAGTGGGCGGCGTTCAGCACCAGGTGCCCGAGCACCAGGAGGGAGCCGGCCCGGTACAGCCAGGACTTCCTGCGGTTGTTCAGCCTGGAGAGAGCAGTCGTTTGGTGGAGAGTGAGCGACAGCAACGCGGGGGAAATGTCACCGCGAGTGCGAACCTGCCGGTCCCCCTCACGGAGTCCTAGCAGGCGGATCACCAGGGAAGCACGCACGTCACTCCAGGGGGTCAGCTGCCTGCCGTCTTCTCTAAACTTCCACCCAAAACGACAATCTAAAGGTGACAGGAGAACGTGAAACACCCTGAGCTAGGACTTAGGTTCGAGCACAGCCCTGCAGGCAAACGCTGCACGCTGGGTGGCCTGTGAGGGAGAGGAGGACGGGGCGGGCAGAGGCCACCGGAGACCCAAGCCCGCGGAGAGAATCCCGCCCGCCTGGCCGTCAGAGGGCTGGCCTGTGTCAGACTCCGCTCCGGCCCTGCCGAGCCCCTCCACCAGGCGCGGGCGAGCAGGCTGCAGAGCTCGGGGTGACCGGTGTCACCACCGCCCGCCTCCACTGTGTCCAGCCCAACCCGGGGAGGGACTAGGCCCGGACCTCGCCCGGGCAGCGACTGCAGAGCTTGCGCCTGTGAGTCCCGTTTCCGCCT
Organism: Lasiurus borealis; assembly: GCA_004026805.1. Classification (NCBI taxonomy): domain Eukaryota; kingdom Metazoa; phylum Chordata; class Mammalia; order Chiroptera; family Vespertilionidae; genus Lasiurus; species Lasiurus borealis. Next base: position 3,322 of record PVJN01042745.1, on the reverse strand, counting down.
TTTGAGATGCAAACCTACCACCCAAACCTGCACCCTAGTCCCGGATCAACGTCCAGGAGTAACTATGTCCCTGTGGGGGAGGGAGGCCCCAGTGCATCGCCGCCTCCGGCCACACAGCCTGTCCCTTCTCTCCAGCCCCCACCTGCTCTGCTCCCCGCACCTGACTATTGGTTGGGGAGGCGAGGTCAGCCCCTCCTCCCCTCCTACAGGGCAGCAGGAGGACCCCTCGCTCACAGTGCTGGCCGATCTGATGAACCGGGGCTCCCTGTCCCAGCCCCACAGCGAGCCAGCCTGCCGCTCAGAGCAGCCCTTCTCCTGACCCCCGCCTCACACCTGCCCTGCCTGGCCGCTCTCCTGCCACCCCACGTGACTGAGACTAGACACTCAGCACAGCCACGCGCAGACAGGCCTGGGACACGCGTCCCCATTAACTGGCCAGAGATGGACCAGGCAGCACCGCTGGCCAGTGCGTGGCCCGTCCTGACCCGGGCTTGCCCAAAGGCCGCCCTGTTTCCTTTGCAAATCATCCCCCGTGAGACCCGGTAGCCGTGGCCAGAGGCCCTGCACTCACAGGAAGGCGCAGCCCCGGGCGGCCACGGCGTTGAGCAGGGGGAAGGTGTAGATGATGAACCGCAGCTCCTTGTGCGGGAGCAGGGAGTACAGCGCCACGAAGCCCAGAGCCGGCAGGAGCAGCGCCCAGGCCCTCCTGTCCACCAGGCCCAGCGGCACGAACAGCAGGCTGCTGCCCAGGCCGCGGGGCAGGGCCGAGTAGAAGTACCACAGCAGCGGCGAGGTCTGCGCGGAGGGTCAAGGAGGCCACGGGTCAGCGACGGTCACGCGTCCAGTCAGTCGGGTTCAGGCCAGGGGCCCAGGGAGGACACGGGCCTCAGGTCACCAGGTGGTCGGTCCCCTCCCCTCGGGGACAGAGGCCAGGGCCTGGGATGGGCGGCGGCACCTCAGCCAGGGAAGGGGGACCAGGCTGTGCAGGGCTTTCCCTCCCGTCCTTTCTCTCCACGGAAAGTAAAGGATACGCCCCAGTTGGAGCTCTTGTTCTGGACGGTGTTATACCACAGCACCGTGCCCTCCGGCCACACCAGGTAGCGCCAGAAGTAGGAGTCCACGGCCACCGTCAGCCCTGGCAAAGCAACGGGTCCTCAGGAGGGACAGCCCAAGCTCGGCCTGCGCCCCGGCTGCTGGGGGGGAAGGGCAGCGTGTCCCAGGCCCCGGGCCCTGTCCCCACGAGCCATCAGCTTCGCAGGCGGGAACTGAGTGCCGGGGGTCCCAGGACCTGGGCGCGGGGGGAGGAGGGAGCGCCTTTGGGGTTGCCCAGGCAGCAGGGCAAGGACGTTCTAATGCCGCTTCGGTTTCCCAGGGGTTTTGTTGAGAGACAAACCCCACCCCCCCATCCTTTCTTTCTGGAACGAGAGCAAGTACTGCCGACGGGCGGGGGCGGGCCTCCGACTCACCGAGGCAGCACAGGCCGGCGGGCACGGCGTGGCGCAGGGCCCGGGCCACGGACAGCCGCCGGGTGCAGAGCAGCAGCAGCAGCACGAGGCCCAGCAGCAGGCTCAGCTCGGCCCGGAAGACGAGGATGGCCAGCGCCGAGAGCCGGATGAAGCGGGCCCAGCGCTGCTGCAGCCAGGCCGCCAGGGCCAGCAGCACTGCGGACGTGAGACGCAGTGTCACCGCCCGTGTGGGCGCCACGCAGCCCCGGGAGGCGGCTGGCACCGCTCAGGACCAGGCCCCAACGCAGGCCGGGCCCCCAGGACCGTCCCTGCCCCTCTCCCAACCTCCTCTCCAGCCCCGCTGTGTTCAGTTCGTCCTGCTGGCTCCCCCCATAGTTCCCCAGGAATGGCGCCCTGCTCGCCACCTCCCCCTGGCCATGTCCAGCAGAGGACCCCGCTCCAGGCCACCCCTCTACTGGGTCAGCACAGACCCCCAAACCCATGCCAGCCATGGCCCCCCTGTGGCCCTCCAATCTGCCTGGGCGCCCAGAGCAACCTGTCACCTGCCCCCCTGTCCCTGGGGGCCCTCACAGGGAGGCGTCCCAGGGCACCCTCTCCTGGGAAGTGCACCTCCACCCCGTGGGGAGCAGACGCCGCTGCCCTCCCGGAGATCCAGTCACGGGGCTGTCCCGTCCTCGGGCGTTTCCATGACCCCCCACACCGGGAGCAGCGAGCGCCTGGCAGGTGCGCCCCGACCCCAGCGAGAGGCACGGGAGCCATCGCGCGCGCAGGGCGGGACGGGGTCGGCCACGCACCCACGGGCAGCGCCAGCACGTTGGGCAGTGTCCGGGTGCAGTAGAACAGGAGGTGGAACTGCGAGGCCGTCATCCAGCAGAACAGGGTGGCCGCCGTGGCCCCGAAATGCCGCCGCACCTCCTTCTGCCACGTCCAGAGGCCGGAGATCACCCCGAGGCCCAGCACGGCTCTGACTGGAGACAGGGGCGAGGGCGTGTGACCGGCCACGCGGGCTTCGGTGCCGGCCGGCAGAGGTCGGTCAGCTGGCAACCCCGCGACCGTGCAGCCACCCTGGGGGGAGGGTCTCTGGTGTGAAAACGACTGCATGTGGGAGCGGATGGCCCGGCCCCCCCTGCTCCCGGCCCCTCTCTGTGGCTGTGAGGCCTGGGCTGCCTCCAGCGCCACCTGCTCAGACAGGTCCCCACCCTCCCGCCCGGGGCTCCCCGCGTGTCTAGCTGCGGGGGTGCCTGCAGACTGCGGCCCCTGGAGCGCCCAGTGGCGGCTGCTCCTCGAGGATCTGGCTCCTGGGGATCTGCCGGGGTACATCCCGCCGTCAGGCCAGACAGAGGCGCGTGAGGACGTGTGTGTGCGTCTGTGGGGGCGTGCGAGCACGGTCTGGGTTTGGATGCAACAAAGACTGAACGGGCGCCGAGACCGGTGTGGCTCAGTGGATAGAGCGTCGGCCTGGGGACTGAAAGGTCCCAGGTTCTATTCCGGTCAGGGGCATGTACCTTGGTTGCGGGCACATCTCCACTGTGGGGCGTGCAGGAGGCGGCTGATCGATGTCTCTCTCTCATCAATGTTTCTAATTTTCTCTCTCTCCCTTCCTCTCTGCGAAAAATCAATAAAATATAGTAAAAACACACACACACACACAAAAACGGAACGGGCATGACGGTGCTCCTGGCTGCGGAGCTCGGTGCAGAGAAACACCCAGGAGGAGCCGCACCTGCAGCCTCGGACGGGCGGGCAGGTGCAGACACAGGCACCCTCGGTTCCCAGTCTCCAGGGGGGCGCTCGGCCGGGACCCCTGTCCCCCCAGAAGCGCTGGGCGGCTCGGGGCAGCCTCCCCCCCCCCCCCC
>PVJN01042744.1:0-18118 GCA_004026805.1 Lasiurus borealis | reverse complement strand
TACTACATAGACACCGTTTAACCGCATTTAATAGTTTAGTACAAGAAAGTGTAACCTAACAATTCAGAAACTACTGAGGAGGTGCTTTTGGGAAATGGCCTGTTCTTTATATAATATTTTCTGCAAAACGAATGAACATTCTCGATCAGTATAATTGAGGGGCAATGGGTGGTCCTCGAGGCAGTAATTTCTGAGCATAGTTTTTATATCAACATTCAATATTAAAAGATGGCTTGGAAAGTGAAGACCTAAATGGTCAAGTCCATTTAACCAAGAGAGGACCCAAATGGGCAATATATATTTATCCTCATCCTAAAAGGAAGTGGATTTTTAAAAGGTTGAAAAATAGTGCTTTAGAGGATGGTCCTAGGGCCTTAAGCCTCCTTAAGTCACTGCATTTGACCAAGAAAAGTACTTTGAAAGCTCGTGTTGATGTCTCATGGCACAAACAGTGAGCAAAGCCCAATGGTGCCTTCACTTGCAGTTTGATTCCCCCACTGACTGTTTACAATGACCTAAAATTAATAAAAATTTGTTATGAATTTAGCTTTTATTCAAAATTAAATAAGCAAAAGCAAGTTTTTCCGAAACTTTTACAAATTACTTACATAAAAGAAAGTTAATAGGGACAATCCTAAGTTTGCAACAAATCATTACAAAAGTGTCTAGGGCAGCATGAGTATAAACCACGTCACAGCATGGTGATCTAACTGTCATATGAGTAAGGCATAACTAACATTTGCACCGAGACCAGAATTAGAAAACAAAACAGACGGTAAAAGCTTAGTTCTACATTAAGCTTCTCCTCTTCCCTCAGGTCCTTTATGAGTTTGAACTATATCACTGTTTGAAACAAACACACATCATGTCAAACTATAAATTACATAGATGGGCAGTTAATGGGAAAAGCCCCCTAAAAGGTACAAACTTAACTGGTACTGGATTGAGTTCTCCATTTGCCTTTATGTACAATTAAATGTAAACCATATTTTCACAGTTTTGAGTGTTTTGTGAGTAGATGCACAGTACCATGTCAGGTTTGCAATTGTTCCTGAAAACTGGCTCTAGGTTCTGCACCCCCGTCGGCCACTGGGGTGCACGTATTTACATAAATAGGAAAGTATCATAGTCAATGGTCAAGACAGTTCAGCAAGAGCAGGATGTCCAACAGAGTGATACACAACACCATAGTTACATACCTGTGCAAATAGAAGCATTCGGACAGAGAAGTCTGAGGCAAATTCAACTCGCAAAACCTTGTATCGCTGCTGTTGTAAACTTGGGCAGTAAATGACCCTCGGCAAGCTCTGCTCTCTATGGCTTTTTTTTTTTTTCTTTTAAAATCTTAAAGCCAGAGAAAATGCACACATACTACCCACACGCTCGCGCACACGCACGCCACACACATACACAGTTCTCATTTCATTTTAGAATACGGTACATAGTGCAACTTCATCACAATGTAGAGGTTTAACACATTTGCTGTGTGTTTTTCCTGTGCAAGTTCTTAGTGGTCTAAATCCTAGTTGAGGGTATTCATTTGCAGAACCACATGATTCTGGAGGTTGAGGAAATAAAAATAAAAATAAAAAAACACAAGAGTTTCCACACATTTTCCAAACCAGCACTGGATGTGCAAAGGCAGCGGACAACCCGGCCATCGACACGGCCAGGTCAGGGCAACTGTAAAGGAAGATCCAAGCAGTCAGTTACTTAGATTGGTCTCTGGAAAAATAGGTCAGGATATGCTGTATCTTCGTCAGCCGTTCCTTCAAAGACTTCATTGACAAAACCGACAGCTGGTACCGGGGATCCACAGGGAGAACTGCAAGGAGCCACCAACACCAGGCAGGTCCGTTAGGAGTCGCCTAAAAATAACCAACATTTTACAGGATTAATAAAACAAGTATCCATGAGATAACAACAGTAAACCACCAATAAGCTAGTCTTGACGGAGCATTTTCCCTATCAAGCCCTACCTCAAATTTTTAAACCATCGTGCACGGAAAGCTGTTGCTAGCCCATAGAAAGCGGGAACACTGGGCTCAGAAGTGCAATACAAACTGTCCGAGCTCTCAGCTCAGACGCAGCAGAGCCAACATTCAATCCCAGAGCTGAGGCCACAGCCCACACCTTCCCTCTGCGGAACTGCTTAACACAGGGGTCCCCACGCTCAGGTGACTGGCATTTGGGGCCAGATGACTGAGTGTTATGAGACCCGTCCTGGGCGTCATGACCTGTTGAGCTGCCCCCTGTCCCCTATCGGCAGCACTTCCCTCGCTGTGACAGTTAAAGTCTCCAGATATTGCCAAATGTCCCACGGGGGCAAAACTGTCCCTATTTGAGGGATGCTTTAACATGCATATTTAAAACTTTTTAAAAACATGTTTTTATTGATTTCAGAGAGGAAGGGAGAGAGAGAGTGAAACGTCAATGATGGGAATCACTGATTGGCTACCTCTTGCATGGCCCTACTTCGGATCGAGCCGCAACTCAGGCATGTGTCCTTGACCGGATTCGAACCAGGGTCCCCCTTCAGCCCGCAGGCTAACGCTCTATCCACTGAGCCAAACCAGCTAGGGCTAAAACACTTTCTGAAGTTAGTTGGTACTTAGAAATAGCTTCAAAGAATTGTGGACTCCTCAGAAAGCTAGAAGTCCCCCTGATGCTGTAAGGGCTATTGAAAGAACAGGAATTTATACAAAAGAATTGTTAAGCCAGCTCTACTACAACTGAACTGCTCCTTACTGAACCTGGAAGTTCAGAGTGACAAGAGCTCTATCGGTGCTGGTCTCAGTGCACTTGGACTCAAACTAGATTTCCATAGTCATGTCTTGTCTGTGCTCCAGCCAGCACCACAGCCACCTCCCTCTGCATATCGCAGACATCAGAAAAGTGCATTCCACATACCCCTTCCCCATATGGCTCCAGGTGAGACTGGCCAATGAAGGCACCCCTGTGTGAGATGTGTACGTTGGAAAAGGGGAAGCCACTCCTCTCTGGAGATTGCTGCCAGGTGTGGGCAGATGTGAGATGTACAGAAGCTTCCAGAGAACTCGTGAAAACCACCTGCTCTGCGGCTGCAGCTGAGACACTGGGCAACATCGAGGCAGGCCCGGTCTGTGGAGACAGATTTTCTGACCACTGACGATGGCCCCGATCTTCTCCAAGCCGCGGCGCTAGATCTACATCCTACAAGAAACGCCCATCCCAGGAGCAGACTGGGGGCTCTTGCTTTCCTCACCGAATCCTGCTTTATACGGACTAACAGACGGCAGAGACGGCGGGCAGGGCAATCAGAGGTGAGGGTGGTAAAGGCCACAGGAAAGCAATGCTGAATTTTCCTACTAGTTGGTTTGTTAGCATTTAAAGTTTCTTTATTCAATTTTGTGATAATCAAAAGTTTTTCTATTAAGCTTAAACAGATGCAGGTAGACAGGATAAAACAAACATGCCAGACACAGAGTAAGTGCTCAGTTAGGAGAGGATCGAATGCTGAAATTTCGAGTTCAGTGAAGGACTCGGCTGGGATTCAGGCAGACTGGCAGAGCCCAGAGGCAGTCTGCACCACAAAGGGAGCTGTTCTCTCTCCATCTTCATATTTACTTACAGTCACTCCTTTATGAAGTCTATTACCTTGCGACCACAGACACTTTCTTCTCTTCATTTCAAAATGCTTATGTCTAAAAGTCAGCGCTCGGATGCATTTAAGCTCAGATTTTCCAGGCTGGGACCCTCCTTTCTTGCCTCTCATAGTGCCTACTGCTCAGATCTCTTCTCAGAGAATGCTGGATACACATTAATTAGATTAAGGTTAAAAGCAAACCCTAAGTACCTGAGCTAGACCATAGGACAGCAGTTTCCGAGGGGCGCAGCATTAAACGTGAAGAGACAAAATGAATGTAATTGCCAGGCTGAAAGTTGGGAATAAAAGGTGGTGAGAAAAAAATTTTGAAAGTACAGAAAATGATACATCCAAATCTCCCAACTGTCCCAGAACGACGGCTGACTGGCTCAAGGTGCAGCTGTCTCACAGTCAGTTTACCCGACGTACACGTCCTGTTTTTAATGCCTTATTTCTCCTTCTTGAAAAGGCCCCTCAGTTAAGGGTTTGACCTTTCCTGGCCCTCACTCCTACGGGCATTGCAGGCGACACCTACTCACCCCCTCCCACATCAAATGCAGGGGGTACCACTGAGCCAGAGAAAACAGGCATGATTCCGAAGACGGGGGACGAAGGCGATGCTATGTGAAAAGGACAACAAAAAACCTTAAAAACCTACTCACCTGGGCTTATTAAAAAAAGCGATACTTTTGGAAACAACATCAAAGCCATCTTACCTGAAGGTTTTCCTCCCTCCTGGGCATTGATCCAAAGTGCTGAAGAATTTGGCTTCGAAATCTGTCTCTTAAATTCTGAAACCAGCTGCAGGCTTGAGAGTAGACCAAATCATGAAGCTGCCTGAGACTCTCTATCTCATCTTCATCTTCCACCTAGGAATACAAAGGTTAGTTAGTAAGACCTGTGTCTAAGCTGCGTTATCTAGTACCACCACAGACATCTGAAAAAATCGGAAAACAGGGGCTACCTATTTCAGTGCTGAATATAAAAGCATTATTCTGATACAATACATATCATATATTTCTGCCTCCCACAATACAGTACTATCGGACCCTCCTAACAGCCCCCAATTAGGAGGCAGGGTAAGGCTGTGAGGGAGTTCTCAGGAAAAGGCCTACTCCCATTGAGAGTTCCCTTTGTCTTTATGTGGCGTTTGAAAGCCGTGACAGAAAGAGCAGGAAGGAGTACAGCTGCTACAGTAAAAGGAGAGATGGAGAAGGGGACTGAGGTGCAGATGACAGGACAGAATACGGGACGGGATTTTCCACCACGGAATGGGATAAAAACAAAAAATCTTAGAAAATCTCTTAGCATATAAAAAGGCAGAGAATAGCCGAGACTGGTTTGACTCAGTGGATAGAGCGTCGGCTTTCGGACTGAAAGGTCCCAGGTTCGATTCCAGTCGGGGGCATGTATCCTGGTTGTGGGCACATCTCCACTGTGGGGCGTGCAGAAGGCGGCTGATCGATGTCTCTCTCTCATCGATGTTTCTGACTTTCTCTCTCCCTTCCTCTCTGTAAAAAATCAATAAAATATATATTTTTAAAAAAAAGGCAGAGAATAATTTGCGCAGTGATGAACATCTCCTGCTGGAAAGGCCCAAGGCTGTGGCTACCTCCGCCATCCCCCCGACGCCCTGCAGATCGCTGGATCACGGCAGGACCAATGCCAATGCCTCGGCCTTGCAGCCTGCGATCAGAGTGGTCTCAGGGACGCAGGTGGAAGAGGGAGCATTAACTCACCACCCGCACTGGCTGCCCTCACGCACGCTTCCCTCCCTCGCACTGCCTGCCAGGGAGCGCTGAGTCCACACCATGAACACTTCTCAGCAAATGCCACGCTTGACTCAGCCCTTCACACTCAAGGATGACTCAAGAGGAAAACAACAAAAGAACTCTAAAAACATTCTGAGATCTAAGAGGTGAGTCTCCAGCACAAGAGAGACAAAAATAAACCATGCTTTTTTCTTTTTTAAAGACCCGAAATGAAACACAAAACAAGTTTAAAAGGCATCTACTTCTGCACAACAATGAGAATACATTTCATGCCACTAAACTATACACTTTAAGAAGGTCAAAATTCAACCCACGGCACCTGTTAAGTGCCTGCCTTGCAACCACACACACATACACACACACACACACACACACACACACACACACACACACACATATTCTGGGGCTGTACTGGCTGCTGAGCCTGGAGAAACAAAGAGTATGCAGGTCTGGTCTCCCAGGTCCTCTGGGAACTCACAGATCAAGAACAAGATAAGAAAAAGGGAAGCTGAAAGGAATTTGCATGAGTATGGACAAGGGTCTCCGAGAGGAAGAAACTGTTTTATCTGCCGGATGCCTGTACAATGCCCGGGACAGAGTACACCGCGTGTGCTGGAAAACAACACTGTAATACCTTAACATCTTCCAGGTACTCAATGTCCGCAGTGCAATATCCATCCTTCATTCCTCTTTTTAAAACCTTAAAGCGCTTTCCTCCAACCGTATCCACCACAGACCTTCCATCAGGTAAGAAGTGTACATTTCTAATTTGTAACATACAACCATAATCTGCAAAACTAAAAGAAAAATTCCAATTAATATCAATTAAAGGCAAGTTCCAATGTAAATAAAAATATGTAAAAGTGCACAGAAAGCATACCCATTCTGTGTGTCGCTGACACACATCCCAAACTGTTTAGTTCCAGTTTGTATGCTTCTTCGAATCATCAATCTGTATCTTGGCTCAAACACATGGAGAGGGCAAGGCACAGTGGGGTAGGCTATAGTGCAAACAAATATTGGGACATTCTTGGTCAAGCTGAAGAAGAGAAAAGTGTCAATATTATATGTCAGAATTCATAACCAGAGTGAGTGAAGCTTGCCACAGTAATAAATTCATATCAAACAGAAAGAAAATAGACCTAATATTTTATTCTTGGCAAGAAAAGATTCAGTCCACTCACGTGGATACAATGTTAGCACTAAAGCAATGTTTGTGATCCACACAAGTCAGCAAGTCCATCTGAAGTGGAGCTGCCACGTTATCATAGAGCTCCGTATCTTTATGAATCCAAAAGGAATGGACTTAAATTCTATGCTTTATTTAAAATCTCTCTAAAATATCTGTAACATGACTGAGTTAATATCTTTTATCCATAAAACACTCCTAGTCACTCTTAGGTAGCAGTATCTTAGGCATTAGAAATATTTTCAAACTATCAAAATAGGTAAGTAAATAACATTTTTCCGGGTAATTAAAATGATACATTTTCCATCAGCCAGACCTGCAGAGAATGAGGAGGCAGGCAGTGCAGGGGGCAGGCTGAAAGTACAGCCATTCTGAAGAAGCATGTGGCAATGCACATCAAAATCAAAAACGTTTCAATGTTCACATCCTTTGAGCAACAGGCTCACTCTTCCCCACAAGTACTAAGACGGTTCAATGTAGCACTGTGCACAGTAGCCAAAACTTAGAAGCACAAAGACGTCTAATAAAATAAATCATGACATAGCCATAACATGGTATACATTTAAATGTCTGTATTAATGGGAAAGAGGTTATGGAATGTGAACAAACTGATCCCATCTACGTTTAAGATGTATTTATATATATTAAAACATAAAAGGATCTATGCCAAAATGCCAAAGGAAGCTCCCTTTATTTGGGTTACTCATTATGGCTCTTTCCTCCAGGTCATTTATATTTTCTAATTTTTTTTCAAAAAGACCATACGTTACAAAAATTAATATTGAATAAAAACATGTTTAATGTACAAGTGCTAGTTCTCTACTTTTAAAACTGTTTTTTACCATCGCTGTACACTCTCCTGATGAACCTAAGAACTTGGGAAAAACCGACAGACCCATTAATTAGCCAAACGTGTAAGCACAGAGGAGAACAGCCCTCAGTGGGCAGCAAGGTGCCCCGAGGCTCCCTCCTCACCTCAGCTGCCCTCCATCACTACGGCTGTCATCTCCTCCTTCCCCAACTGCACTGCTCTGTGCGGGGCTGGTGTCACTGTTCTAAGAATTTAAAGTATCTGCAGCTTTCTTATAGGCAGCTTTTTGCAGTGATGATCAAAAAGCTTCATAATCTGCACTTCAGAATATTTTCTATCATAGAACCACACAATATCAGTTCCACGGAAAGACAAATCATTATTGATTTCCACAAAGAAAAGATCAAAATTATTTCACTGACAGCCACGGCCCAATGTGAGGGCACATACTAAAAGAGAAGAGTCTACGCGCCCTGGCTGGTTTGGTTCAGTGCACAGTGTCAGCCTGCAGACTGAAGGGTCCCAGGTTTGATTCTGGTCAAGGGCACATGCCTGGGTTGCAGGCTCAATTCCCAGTAGGGCACGTGTAGGAGGCAGCAGATCAATGATCTCTCATCATTGATGTTTCTCTCTCTCTCCTCTCTCTCTCTTCCTCTCTGAAATATATATATGTGACAGGATTAAAGACATGAAAGGAAAAGAGTTAAGAGATTAAAAACCTATGAAAGAAATCTAGAGACTCAAATGACTGGTCAAAGAGGGAAAGACGTAGGTGAAGGAAAGTATAAGAGAGGAAGGTGTACAGAGCAACAAAACTAGGACCAGCCTACCCAGCCCCAATCCGCCATGAAGTCCTCTTAATAATGTTCTGTCCACTAACTCCCAAAGTAACCTCCAGGGTTTCCACTTGCCTGTGACTAACTCCATTCTGCAAGTCAGTATTTTCATTAACTGAGAATTTGGCCCCTAAGTTACCTCCCTACCCTTTTCCAATTTCAGGACTCAACACCCCACCTTCCAATCTCTAATTGGCTAACCCCCTGCCAATCCTGGCCATCTGTCTCCTGCCTTCCTCCTCACTGCCTTCATACCTGAGGGCTCCGGTTCCCAGCAACCACTGGTACTAGCTCCACCTCCATTCCAGATTCCACTGCCTGATGTCACTGTAAGAAACCCCTCCCCCACCTAGAATGATGCTAAAGTGAGTCAATAACTCCCGGTAGAACATCTGGAAGTTACCAAATGAACTTGTAAAAAATTCTGTTTAGGACAGGGGAAGCTGACCATATTTGTTTGAAATATGCCTTTGCTTAATTATACGGGTTGAACTAAAGGGGGGACCCACTGCCACGAGAAGGCTTCTCCTATTTTCAAGGGTAGTAGTTGGTCGTTTTGATTGTGTTTTTATGAGAAGAAACTTACTGTGAGAGTTCAGCAGTTTCTTCATCATATATTTTTTTTCTCTCAGACAGCTCATCAGGCAGATACTTCACTATTAATTCTTCCAACAGCTGTGTGACACAGTACCTCCTATCTGCTAGATACTAAAAGACAATATTATTTTACATTCCGATTCTTTTTTCCTACAGTATAAAACAGGCAAAACAATTTAGCTGATACAGTCAAGCCTTTTTTACATGTTTACACAGTCCATCTGAATTAACCGAATTAGTGAGGGGCACCTTACAATGGATGATGCTAAACAGGCCACCTGTCTGAGGATTCGCTCAAGAGCATAAAGCTGCATGGTGGCAGCGTGGGCCATGCCCTATGTAAGGCCCGTGTCTTGCTCTGATCACAAACCCTTTAGCAGCTGTCAGCCCTGCCCTGCACCTCCCACACCAATCTGCATCTGGCAGCTCATGCATACCTGAAACTAGCATTTTAACTGAAAAACAAAAATAAGGAATAAAGAACATGACACATTTGCCTTATTTTTAAAAAGCAAAAACTACCCATACACCCTTTTTGGTTCCCTATTTCAGTAGCAGAGTTTACAGCAAATTCTCCTTCCCCTAGCACTTACTGTACGCAGGCCTCGTCAAGAGGCTGCTTTCTCCAGATGACCCCTGTATGGATACAGGGCACATTTCACCCCTCCCTCAGACTCTGGGAAACCACCCTTCATGCATTTGGTGTCACTGTTCCAACTGCTAGAAGCAACCTCTTATACTCTTGCCTGTGAAAAGCCCATCGATCTTTTACGATCTGGCTCCAATTGTACCTTTTTCATAAACTCTTAATTATTTTTCTGTCTCCCAAGAACCATATAAAAGGCAGTTACCACACCCTACACTGTATAACATGGACAGGAATCTCTGTAACTGAACTAAACACTGCCCAGGGGAAGGGACCAGGTCAGAGTGTACACACAAACTTTTCGCAAAGCAAATGCCCAGTACAAATTTATTTAATAAAAGCAGTGAGGAAAAACTCCTAGGAGACCAAGAGAAGATGGAGAGGTCATCCTTTAATCACAGATCCAGCATAAATAAGGGGATGTCAACCTATGAACCAGGAGGTCATGGTTCGGTGCCCAGTCAGGGCACATGCCCTGTTGTGGGGTTGATCCCTAGTGTGAGTTGTGCGGGAGGAAGCTGATCCATGTTTCTCTCTCATCATTGATGTTTCTCTCTCCTCCCTACCTCTCTGAAACCATTAATAAAAATATATATTTTTTAATAAAAGAGAAATATATATTTTTAAGAGTAGAAAATATGAGAATTTAGGAGATGGGTAGTAGTGGTGTTCCAATCTTAGATGAATCAGGGCTGGTTAAAATGCAGACTGCTGTGTCCCACCCGAGTTTCTGATTTGGTGGCTCTGGAGTGGATCTAGGCAATCAGATGCTGCTGGTCAGGGGAACACACTTCAAGAACCACTAAAGAGTGGTACTCTTGAGCAGATAATGTAGATACAGATAACTGATGAGTTTATTATAAAATTAATCAAATTATATACATTATAAAGGCATTGTTATTACCATTTTTCTATTAAACTAATAAAGAAGATGTTATAAAATTTAATACTCAGGTATTAAATTTGGGTAAATATGGCCTCTTTTACATTCCTGATAGGAATCTAAATTTGTACATTTCTAGGGACCTATGCAATTTGGTATTTTTTAAGAGTCTTTTAAAAATAAGACGTTTAAGCTAGTAATTTACCCTAAGGAAAGAGTCAAAGACATAACACATGGTATATAAAAAGAGAAAACAAAACAATTTACAAATCCAACAATAGAGAAATATCAAGTCAATAAATTATTATACTGCTATAAAATATATTCAAATGAAAAAATGAGCAAAATAAAACCACAAGTAGGAAAGATGCAAAACTGTAGAACATATCAATTTAATTCTTTAAAATATATATTTAGTTTATGCAAATTACGTTATACAAGGTATTTTCAAAGTCAGGACACAAGATAAAGTTATTTTTAAATAGCATGCTAGTTATCTTTTTAAATATGCTTAATTCAAACACCATTTTTAAAAGATGAGGTGTCTCTAAATTTAGAGCTACATACCTAATTGTTAATCTAAAATAAAGCATAATAAATATATTATGGCCAATGTGGCTCAGTGGGTAGGAGCACTGTCCCATACACGGAGAGGTGGCAGGTTCTATTCCCAGTTAAGGCATATACCTAGGTTGCAGGTTCAACCCCAGGTCAGGAGACACCAATTGATGTTTCTCTCTCTCCCTTGTTCCCTTTCTCCTTTCCACACTCAAAAATCAGTAAAAATATAAAATAAAAATATTATTAGAGAACACTAAAAACTCTGGGAACACAGGAAAGAATATTTAGAATACTTCACCTGAAAATAGTATTTAGTTGAACATGCAATTAACAAATTCTTTAGGAATAAGTTTATATTGTTTCTTGACTTTGTGAACGTTCTGTACGTGGTTTTGTTTTTTATATATCAGCTTGTTCTAAAAGACACATATCAAACATAATACACATATATTATGATACCTACACAGGGCTGTGTTTTGTATATAGGAAATAGCTATGTATATCTGACAGCAAAATAGTTTTATCAATTTCTTATTCACATCTGGAAGACACTTTTACTTTAAACAACCCTGTTGACTACAGAGACAGGATTGCTCTCCCCTGATCAGTGCCACCAGTGCAGCTGGAGCGCAGAATTCCAGGCTCTGGCCTCACTCGGAGGGTCCCCAGCTGCCTGCACGACTGAGGGTGTTGTCCTGCCACCTGGGACCTGCTGCTTTCCTCCCCAAGCTATGGGCGCTGACCCCTGACTCTACAAGAAGCGCTGTGTAAGCTGAGCCTCCTCTCCCTCCCAGCCTACCCCTTTCTAAGCTGTCCTGTCCAACATGGCAGCCACCAGCAATGCGCCTACTTCAATTAATTAAAAATACAATTCCTCTGTCACATTAACTACATTTCAAGCGCTGAATATTCACATGTGGCTCGTAGCGACATGTTGGATAGCACAGAAATAGAGCATTTCCATCAACGCACAAAGTCTACTGAGCAGAGCTATTCCAGATGTTAATGGGACTGAAATAGGCCGGAAATCCAGCCTATTCTTGGGGGTTTCCCCAATATTGTCATCATTAATAGTGGACCAATTCCTCACCTGGTACTTTACCATATACCCTTTTTGTAAAAACTTTTAGGTTCGAGGGGCTTGGTCTCCAGGACCTCTCTGCTTTCCTACCCTCTCTAACCTCGCTTTCTCCTACGCTAACATGTGCTACTGAGGCATCATCCTTGCCGTCACCCAGCATATGGAATGTAATTCGTTCTGAACATCACCATCACTATTTCCATGGCTGATCAGAAAGAAAACCATGTTGCCAAACTCGAGACCAATGAACAGATAAAATGTTTACCTCTTTCAAGCTTTCTTTGCAAAGGGGACAATATGGTGTGTGATCTAAACAACGCTCGAGACAATTCTTACAGAATGAGTGTCCACAAGGGGTTGTGACTGGCTCGAAAAACAACCTGAAATCAACCAAAATGCATGAAGTACATATTAGTTTTCACATCACACTGTTTAACAGAAAAAAATAGACAAACTATTAACAGAACCATAACACTAATCCTATTTAGAGGAGGAGGAAGGAGGGTCTGATGGGTAGAGGAGGAGGAAGGGGGCAGTGGTTAATGTAATTACACCAAATGTTCCTGAAGAAGTTTTAAAGGTTCTGCCAAACCTGCCAACCTCCAGCGCCGCACTAACACTATAACAACCACTCGCCCCGTGTGGCGCTGAGCACTTGAAACGTGGCCAGTCCAAACGAAGATGCGTCGTAAATGTAAAATGCATGCCAGATTTCCAAGACTTAATGTAAAATATTCATCATCACTAAACAGCCTTCATATAGATTACTTTCTTATCTCTTTGAAATTAGTTTTCTTAATAAGCTTATAAAAGGCAAAGGCTGTAAAATGCATTAAAAGGGATAATCCAATAAATATTACAGTTAAACGCTAAAGAACTATTAGGCTTAATACCAAAGGCAATCCTCAGAGATGGGAAAAGTAATTTTACTTACAGTCTGATTTCCTGGAAGTATTATTAGATATCTAGGTTCTTCAGAATTGTCTGGACTAACCCCCACCTCAGAAGGGAAGAAACCTAGGCTCCGATTAGAGCCTTGCTTGGGAATACAGCCAGTTACGCCAGCCTTCTGGTCCAGGGCCAGGTCTCCTGACTCTGCCGGCCCTGTTCCTCTGACGCCACACAACTCATGGGAGTGGAAAATGTTCTTTCCAAACCATCAGTCTTTTAGAACCCTAAGCGCCTCACATAATGAAAATCCTTATCCAACGGTTCTTTAACGGGTCAGACTCACACAACACAGAACTGGAATCCTTACCCACATATAAAATCATGGGTATTTCTCAGTTTTAACAATAATACCTACAGCCTTTAGAGAACTTCACAGTTTTCCAGGAACTTTTTATATTTGATTCTTATGACACTGTGAGAGGGGCTATGCAAACACTTTCTAAATATGGAAACCAGAGGTTCATATATTAAAATTATTTGTCCAAACTATGAAAGGTCAAGCTAGGAGTAAAATTAGCACATTCCGTTCACTTACATTATCTATTATTACAGAGTAAGTTATCTTTATTTACCCTGTATTTTATTTACATTAATATAAAATATTCATCTTGTAAAAATATTTTACATACCTCATGCAGAGAGAACATTCAAAATCTGAGACGTCTATTAATTCCTCTGGGATGTCGCCATAAGTTAATGGAAAGGTACAGACCTCATTGGGCGTTTCTATTTAAACAAAGAAATGACAGGGTTATTTTGGTGGGAAAGTTATTCTAAATAAACAAATGTTTTCTATGAGTGCAGTGAAATGTTTACCTCCTTGCTTTTTAAGCTTATTTCTTCCATCTTCGTTGACAATCACATCCTGTTCTAAGAGAGACAGCTTTCTTTTCAGGAGAGCACCTTTTTCTTGAACAGAGAGCAAAGGTTCTGAGGACACTCGTTTTAAGCACTCCTCTCTGGCTGGCATTTCTGTGGAATTTATGGCCTGTGCTGACCGAGCGCGGTTTAAGCTTCCTTTCACAGGTTCTGCCGAGGCCTCAGGTATTTCTTCATTCTACAAAAACACAACCACAAGACTATCTGTATTTCCTCGCTATCCTCTACTACTCTCACCAAGAATCAAGCCAAAACGAAATTCCAATAATTTATAATGTTCATTTAACAACACCAACTTTTTAAAATACTGTATGTTTTTCTTTATTGATTTCAGAGAAGGAAGAGGGAGAGAGAGATGGAAACATCAATGATGAGAGAAAAATCATTGATCAGCTGTCTCCTGCTTACCCCCTACTGAGAACTGAGCCCATGACCTAGGCATGTGCCCTGCCTGGGAATCAAACCATGACTCGTGCCTGGTTCATGGGTAAAATGTTCCACCACTGAGCCACACCCTGGCCAGGCCAACAGCACCAACTTTTCTTTCCAAAGCCCTGGCAAGTAAATTATTTTTGCCAATACTTACATAACCCTTGACACCCAGCTAACTTAAATTACAATGAGGCTTAAGCAGTTATGCTAATATAATTGTTCCTTCTCTTAGGAAACTAAAATAAATATAATGTTCCCCATTTTCCAAGAGACTAAAACATTTCTAACATGGTAGAATCAACATCATTAAAATGCCCATACTACCCAAAGCAATCTACAGATTCATGCAATCCCCATTAAAATACCAATGGCATACTTCAAAGATCTAAAACAAACTCTACAAAAATTCATCTGGAATAAAAAAAGACCCAGAATAGCCACAGCAATCCTAAGAAAGAAGAATAACGTTGGAGGGATCACAATACTAGATATCAAGCCACAGTTCTCAAAACTGCCGCGTACTGGCACAAGAACAGACATATAGACCAATGGAACAGAACAGAGAACCCAGAAATGGACCCAGCCATTATGCTCAATTAATACTTGACAAAGGAGGCAAGACTATATATACAGTGGAGTTAAGACAGTCTCTTCAATAAATGGTGCTGGGAAATTTGGTCAGATACATGAAAAAAAATGAAACTAGATCACCAACTTACACCATATACAAAAACAAACTCAAAATGGCTAAAGGACTTTTAATTGTAAGATGGGAAACCATAAAAATCCTACAAGACTGCATAGGCAGCAAAATAGCAGACATATGTTATAGTAGTAATATATTTACAGACACAGCTCCTAGGGCAATGGAGACTAAGGAGAAAATAAACAAATGGGACTACATTAAAATAAAAAGCTTCTGTACAGCAAAAGAAGCCATCAGCAAAACAACAAGAAAGCACACTGCATGGGAAAACATATTTGCCAATGATATTTCAGATTAGGGTTTAGTCTCCAAATTTTACAGAGAACACATACAACTTAAAAAAAAAAGATAAAGGATCCAATCAAAAAATGGGCAAGGGACCTAATTAGATACTTTTTGAAAGAAGACACATAGAAGGCCAAGAGACACATGAAAACATGCTCAAAGTCACTAATCACCTGAGAGATGCAAATCAAAACAACAATGAGATACCATCTCACACCTGTCAGAATGGCAATCATCAACAAATCAACGAACGACAAGTGCTGGCCAGGATGCAGAGAAAAAGGAACCTTCCCTTCCGCACTGCTGGTGGGAATGCAGACTGGTACAGCCACTATGGAAGACCGTACTATGGAGTTTCCTTATAAAGTTAAAAATAGAACTCCCATTTGACTCAATAATCCCACTTCTAGGAATATTCCAAGAAACTAGAAACACCTATCAGAAAGGATATATGCACCCCTATGTTCATGGCAGCACTATTTACAATAGCTAAGATTTGGAAACAATCTAAGTACCCATCAGCAGATGAGTGGATTAGAAAACTGTGGCACATCTACACAACAGAATATTACATCACTCTAATATTTGCAACAGCATGGATGGAACAGGAGAGCATTAGGCTAAGCCAGTGGTAGGCAAACTGCAGCTCTTTGGCCCCTTGAATGTGGCTCTTCCACAAAATACCACGGTCTGGGCAAGTCTATTTTGAATAAGTGGCCTTAGAAGAAGTTTAAGTTTAAAAAATTTGGCTCTCAAAAGAAATTTTAATTGTTGTACTGTTGATATTTGGCTCTGTGGACTAATGAGTTTGCCGACCACTGTGCTAAGTGAAATAAATCAGTTGGAGAAAGATAAATAGCACATGATCTCACTCCTATGTGGGATATAATGATTAACATAATTTGATGAACAAGAATAGATCCAGAGACAAATGGCATGGAAGGGTGGGTGGGTTATGGAGCAACCAAAGGACTTGTATGCATGAATATTAGCATCACCAAGGGGTGGGAATGGCTATGGGGAGGAAAGGTCAAGTGGGGGGAAAAGGAGATAAATGTAAAACTTTAGAACATAAATGAATGAATAAATCAATAAATCAATAAATAAATAAAAATTTTAAAAAATTTCTAACATTCAAGTGACCTAAAATTGTGATTAATGAACAAGTCTTTTCACATACAAGTTTTTAGTGTGAAATAAATATTTATAGATAAAAATTCTACTAAGACAACATTAAATAGTTTAAAAATACCTAAACAGATTCTAGTACCGAAAGGAGGGCAGAGCAGATCTGAAATTGTGAAGAGGCGGATACACTAAACGCATGGTGATCTTTTCTTACTCTACCTGCACTGGGCTGAGCTCACTGGCAGAGTGAAATTCTTCCATTACCGACGGAAAACCGAAAGGTTTGTTCTTAGTACATGGCAATGAACTCCAGGAAGAATCCTTCAGGCCTTCTTTTAAGTTTTCAGGTGATAATAAATCAAATAAAATCTGTAAGAGAAATATTAAAAAGTAATAAAAATATAAAATATTCAGTTAAGGATAATTAAGAAGAAAGTTAAGAATTTTGAGAAAATTTGTAGCATTTTTTAAGGAGCAGGAGAAGAATAGATAAAATAATAAGCAGAACTGCTAAATATTTTTAAAAGTCTTACAAAATTAAAGTGTGCCTCGATGGGGAAAAACATCTCAAAGAAATGGCTCAGAAGGAAGACATGGGTGTGGTTCAACCGGATACCTGAAGAGGGACCCGAGGTGAGGGCTGACTTTTTAATGTCAGAACTGTGAAGAGGAGCTCTTACATGAAAAATACTTACCTCTGAAGATCAGCAAAGACCAAAAGTTCACAGTTCGCCCCTGAGGTATGTTTTAAGGCTGGGCTTGGAGTGTTTGTGTGAAGTAAAGAACTTGGACCTTAACTACAGAACTCTAAAACTCCATGAATTTACACTGAAATTTGCTTCTGGCTGAACAGCTAACCTGCTGGGGCAGTCACCAGCCAGCTTTCGGTTGGGAGCACTAAAAAGCAGCTGCCCCATAACAGCTGGGAGTTACAGCTGCAGGATCAAAATACCTGGGCACTTCTACCAGGAGGAGATGTAAAACTCTCAAAGAAACAGAGTAGTAGGTCAAGACAGGAGAAGAACCAGGTTCAAGGAATGAGAGGGAATCAAATTTTTTTGTTTGTCAAATATGCGGTATTTATATGTTCAGTAGAGCATTTCTTAAAGTCTAAATTTAGAGGTTTGATATTTTTTAGCTGTAGTAGCTCTCAAATACATAAAAATCAGAATTTTTCATGATCATTACAATGTAAATAAGAGGAAATATATACAATGTAAATAAAAGTGAGTATATCTGGTAGGTGCTCAGGCAATACCCCATTTAATAAACATTTAAAAATCTGTATATTTCACATTTCCTTTGATTTAACAACATGTAGTAACCACACAACCACCCTAGAACCAGCCACTCCTCTCCTAGTTGGTTACCAACGAGATGTAAAATACATGTCCACAAAATGACTGGCTCAAGAATGTTCATAGCAGAGGCTGGAAATAATCCAAATGAAAATCACTATTAACTGTGAACACCATTCCATTGTTCATACAATGGAATACCTCATGAACAATAAAAACTGTTAAAATACTATGTTGGGGGTGGGGGGGGGAGGGAGGGGACGGGAAAGTCAGACACAAAAGAATACTTCATGATTCCGTGTATATGAAGTTCTAGAACAGGCAAAACTGCTCTCATGGTGATAGAAATCTGAACAGTAGTTGCCTCTGGGAATCTCCTGGAAAGGAGACAAGATAATTTTCTAGGCTGGTGAAAATATCTTTATTTTGAATGGGGTG
>PVJN01042743.1:0-18118 GCA_004026805.1 Lasiurus borealis | reverse complement strand
CTGCTTGCTGGCCTGATGCCCCTAACAGTTCCCCTGCCAGCCTGATTGCCCCTAATTGCCCTCCCCTGCTGGCCCGATCAGCCTCCAACTGCTCCCTCCTGCTGGCCTGATAACCCCTTAACTGCTTCTCCGCCGCCCCCCTGCTGGCCTGATCACCCCTAACCACCTCTGCCTTGGTCCCTGCCACTGTGGCTTTGTTCGGAAGGATGTTCGGAAGATGTCTGGTCTAATTAGCTTATTACCCTTTTATTAGTAAAGATCCATCCTAGGGATGAAATGGCATTTCATTGTGGTTTTGATTGCATTTCCCTTATTTTAATGATGTTGAGCATCCTTTCATGTGTTTAACACCAAGGAGTAATATCAGTAATCCTTTACCCACTTTTAAATTGGGTTACTTGTTTTATTGTTTAGCTCTAAGTTCTTTAGATATTCTGGGTACTAGACCCTTATCAGATATATGATTTGCAAATATTTTTCCATTCTGTGGGTTGTCTTCCAAGTTTCTTAATAGTATCCTTTGAAAGCACAAAGGTTTTTAATTTTGATGAAGTCCAGTTTTTTTTATTTTTTGTCCAGTTGCTTGTGCATTTGCTGTCATATCCAAGAAAATGTTGCTGAATCAAAGGTCACACAGATTTTTCACCTATATTTCCTTCTTAGCATTTTCAAGTTTTAGTTCTTCAAAAAGATGAAAATTCTAGGACACATACTAAAAAACTGGAATACCAGGACACTAAGTGTATTATAGTTGTCCCTGGCCTGGCTAGCAATTGGAGCCGATAGAGGCCGTCTGGCCTAGTCCAGGAGTGTGGGGGTGGGGAGGGAAAGTGAGAGGTTGGCCAGCTGCAGGAGGTTGGCTGTGGGAATACATGGACCATCAGGGGACAGCTCCTGTATTTGAGCATCTGCCCCCTGGCGGTCAGTGTGTATAATAGCAACTGGTTGATCAGTCTTTCAGTTGCTTAGGCTTTTTTACATGTAGATATTAATACTAGAGGCCCAGTGCATGAAATTTGTGCACTCGGGGGGAGGGGTGGTCCCTCAGCCCGGCCTGTACCCTCTCACAGCATGCGAGCCCTCGGGGGATGTCCAGGACCCCGTGCTCCTTACCGTCTGCCTGCTTGCTGCTTCTTACTGCTGGGCTTGCTGCTCCTTAGTGCTGCTGCAGAGGCAGGAGAGCTTCCGCCACTGCCACTGTGCTCATCAGCCATGAGTCCAGCTTCTGGCTGAGCGGTGCTCCTGCTGTGGGAGCACACTGACCACCAGGGGGAAGCTCCTGCATTGAGTGCATTGAGTGTCTTCCCCCTGGTGGTCAGTGCGTGTCATAGCGACTGGTCATTCCACCTTTCAGTTGATTTGCATATTAGCCTTTTATTATATAGGATAAATGATTATTAAAAACAATATATAGAGGGTGAGGCAAAAGTAGATTTATAGTTCATATGCAAAATAAAGCAAGAATAAACTGTTACAGCCCAGCAGGCCTGGTTCACTGAGTGTCAACATATGAACCAGGATGTCATAGTTCAATTCCCAATCAGGATATATACCCAGGTTGTTGGCTTGATCCCTAGTGTGGTGCATGCAGGAGACAGCCAGTCAATGATTCTCTCTCATCATTGCTGTTTCTCCCTCTCCCTCCCTCTCTCTGAAATCCATAAAAATATATATAAAAAAAAAGAGTAAACTGTTTCACATACAACTGTAAACCTACTTTTGCCACACTTGTATTTGTTACTCTCCTTCATGTTTATTCAAAGACCTGAGACGACCCAACATTTCTTTGTTACCTAATGGGATCTAGACTGAGCACCATGAGGTACAATGGCTTTCTTTAACATTTTAAGTAATCTATAAAGAAAGCTCCCCCCCCCCAGGCTGGGATTCCTGAAAAAGGGGTAGAAATGGAGGTTGGAATGTGTCCAAAATCTACTTCACATTTTTATCCAAATTGGATGCCCTTGCTCCTGAGAGCAACTAACATTGCCTCCTTGGCTTGATACCTTCAGCCCTAAAGATTGGTGGAATTTGGGTTTATGATTATTGCCGATTTCTGGGGTGCATTACTGTATCCTGTTAGGCTTCTTAGCTCTTTCGTCAACTCGACCATCAATGCCCTGTGCTAAACTCTCTCTGTTTGAAATGTCTGGAGTGCTTTTTGTTTTCCTGATTGAATGTTGGTTGGTTCAGACAGCTCCCCTATTTCTTCTGGTCATAATTCTTGGGTGCTTAATGTTGCCCGCTTCACCCCATGGTAGTAATCTCCTTAGGGACATTGAGCCGTCCCTTACTGGATTTTCTGTATTTCTGTAATTGTGTTTGAGCTCCAGAGCAATGAGGTCCTAGCTCTTGTGGGGATAACTAGCACAAGGATAGAAGCAGAAGTGAGTGCACAGTGTGACTCCCCACCTACCTCAAGCAGCGAGGTAAGACAGCAGAAACCATTCTTTACCTGGGCAGAGGACAATGACTGCACCCCTTTACATGTAGCCTGGGCTGCCTCCCTCCAAGATCAGCCTGCTCTTAAACTGCCATCCCGAAATTCTCTGTAGCAGAGAGTAATGTCGAAGTGACCTACAGCAGCCATTACCCAAAATAGGCATCCCACCTTTTCCTTTATGACTTGCCATAAATACCAGCACTAGCAATATTATCTTTGTATGAGGAGTTGACTTCACAGCATCTTAGAAAGTTATAACATCATAAATACCCATGAATATGTTATTTCATCTGCTCACATAACTTGTCTGCTCTGACAGCATTCTGGCCAATTTTAGAAATGTCTATGTAAACATCTGAATACGATGGGTACAGAAAAAATGAAAACAGAACAAAATGAGGTCAAGTATCACATTTAATCCACAAATATTATGATAGAATATGAAGTTGTTGTATGGGTGGTTAAAGTAAACCCTTTTTGGGGCTGGCGGAAAGATGATGTGATTATCACCACATCTAAAAAGAAAAAGGATGCCTAAATAGGGAATGCAAGGAGCAGGCATCTTTGGAAGCTCCTCTTTTTTCTGGTGATGGTATCCATCTTTGTAAATGATTTGGTGGTGTCCTGAAATACTAGGCCCAGCACATTTATGTACATACTAGAGGCCCAGTGTATGAATTTGGCCTGTCCCGATTGAAGCTAATCAGGCCAGCCAGCCAAAGGGAGGGGCCAGCCTGGGTAAGGGGCCATGGGCAGTTGGTGGCCAGTCTTACCCTTTGGTCAAACTCACAATTGAATTCCTGATTGAACTCCGATTGAATAAAAAAGGAGATAATTTGCATATTAGCATTTTATTATATAGGGTTATTATATATTTTTAAAAATATATTTTAATTGATTTTTTTACAGAGAGGAAGGGAGAAGAATAGACTTAGAAACATCAAGGAGAGAGAAACATTGATCAGGTGCTTCCTGAACACTCCCTACTGGAGATGTGCCTCCAACCAAAGTACATGCCCTTGACCGGAATTGAACCTGGGACCTTTCAGTCTGCAGACTGATGCTCTACTGAGCCAAACTGGTTAGGGCTATATAGGATTATTAACTATGTTTCTTATACTGTACTTTGAATTTGCTTTTATTAAAAAAATCATTATTGGACAATGAAGGAAATCTGAATAATGTCTGAGATCAGATGATAGAATACTGTATCAATGATAATTTCCTAATCTTCATAACTGTACTGAGATTAAGTTAGAAAATATCTTTGTTTTTAGGAAATATCCACTGAAGTGGGATAAAGGGATAAAGAAACATCATGTATGCAACTTACTTTCAGTTAAGTAAAAAAATATCTGTAATAACAGCATAATATGCAAATAGACTGAATGGCCAAATAGCAGAATGACTGTCTGGATGACCACACTATGACATGCACTGGCACCAGGCCAGCCAAGACAGGTGCAATGTGGTTGGTATGGGAGCCCCACCATTGTCCCATGATTGTTCCACAGAGGGAGGCCCAGGCCACCAGCTGGCAGGGTGATCAATCAGGGCAGCTCTGTGATTGCCCCAAAGAGTGAGGCCCAGGCCACCCTCTGCAGGACTATCAATCAGGGGACTCTGTGAGTGATTGCCCCGCAGAAGGAGGCCCAGTACACAGGATCTGTGCACTAATGGGGGGCGTGGCCTGTGGGGATTAGCCCACTGTGGGAGCACACTGACCACTTTGCATAGTGAATTCCCTGCTGCCTTGAGCATCTGCCCTCTGGTGGTCAGTGTACTTCATAGTAACTAGTTGACTGGTCGTTCTGGTCCTTCCACCGTTTGATCACTGGGCTTTTATTATATAGGATAAGCTTAAGCTGACACTTTAAGAGGAACAAAGAATGTTACTTCACAACACTCAGTGCCCTATGGCATGCTGGAAGTGTGCCATAAAGAAAACTAATTCTGAAATGGAGTCTGTTTCCAGCTATGGTCACTAAAAGTCACTCAGATGAAAATGAACAGCTCAGGCCTGACTCTATGGAGGTGTTGATTAAGAAAGCAGTTATAGAAATGGGTTAACAATTTTTTGTTTTGTTTTTGTTTTTGTTAATCCTCACCTGAGGATATTTTTCCATTGTTTTTTAAAGAGAGTGGAAGGGAGAGACACACAGAGAGAAACATTGATGTGAGAGAGTCACACTGATTGGTTGCCTCCCGCATGTGCCCTGACCCCGGGGGGGCGGGGGGGATGGAGTTCTTGACCAGAATTGAACCTGGGACTCTTCAGTCCAAGAGCCAATTGCTCTGTTCACTGAGCTACATTAGCTAGGGTAGGTTAACAATTATTGATCACTCCATTTTTCTTTAAAAAGATACCTAGGATGTTATCTGTGATTTTTCTCTTTCTTCCTTGAGTCTGGAATCCTCCTTTGCTCCCAATTACATTTCATGCTATTTAGGGCTCTTTGGGGGAACTGGCTTGATGCCTCTCATCCCCAGATCTTCTGTACGTCTGGAACAAGCCAGTTTCAGGTTGAGGAAATCTCAAGTCTAGTACTTAAGGAGACACCCTGGTGAGGATTTGGTCGCAGTTGGAATATCCAAGCTATATAGGTAAACTGGTGGGAGGGTAGATAAAACAAACAAACAAACAAATAAACCCTGGTTCACTGGCAACTGGCTTCCTTTCCCTCTCACAGTGAACCTAATAATAGTATTTCTAGGAGGGTGTGGGAGTGAAGGTGGGGAGGGTATTGGTTTGGGACTCAGAAGAATGCCTGGTCTAGAACATTTGGTTCTCCCTTGAGACTTGTGTATAAGGGCAGAAGGTGGGGCTTTGGAGAGCAGGTATCTGCCATATAATCTGCTTTGAAACTAAGCAACAAAGAGAGAAGGAAAACAACAACAACAACTAATGTACCATTTAGTTTAAAAGAAAAAAACTGTACCTTATATCTTCCCAATTTCTCAAATTAAAAACATTTTTTTGTAACAGCAGTAGCTCCACAGCCACTTTGCATAGTGAATACCCGCGGCCAATACCTTCTAAATGCCCCCCGCTGGAGCGTTTGTTCTCTCTCATCCTGATTTCAGTGAAAACTCAGCAACCTCTGGGCCCTTTTACAAAGCACAATTAGGGGCTTACAAAGAAAGAAGACAAGAGTTAGGAACATTCACAAGTAAATACACTCAACAGCCGAGGGAAAGGGGGTAGAACCTACACTGTAGGTGAACAAACTAGATATTCAAGAAGGTTTGAAGGTGGAAGGTGAGGCACAGTGAGCTCATTGTGCAATCTGGTAGGACTCAAGGAACCATTTTTAGATAAACACCCTTATTCAAATGCCACAGACACACTGTTTCCCTACAGAGAGACTTGAGGCCCAGCAGTTTTTATGTTGGAGCAAAAGATTTGGGTCAGAACCAAAGTTTTAAAGACTTATTGAAGAAGTTCAAAGATGCACTGGCCAGCAGCCAAGTGTAGTCTGATTTGTTTGCATTTCCTCTTGGAACTCACAGGAGAGTGAGGAACTGGCCAGCCACAATTGTGAGGGCCACCCACTCCCCTGTAAGTCTTTTCTCCCAGGACAGTTACAAAGTGGGGGAGGAGAGTCCAGAGGAACCAGTCTCTCACAAAGACCTAGTTCAGCAGCCCAGTAAATTCCCTGCTGAGTGGAGGGGTCTGCAGTCTCCCCTCACACCAACCCAGTGTTATTTGGTCCACAAAGAGACCAACATCACACAGAGGGTGAGAGGCAGAGAGGGGAGAGGTGGGAGGTGAAATGTCACCACTTCTCTCTTCTACTGATGGTCAGAGAACCTGCTCCAAGTTCAGAGGCATCAAGCAACATGTGCTCATAGGCTGGCTTTCCTTGTTCAAATTCTTGGAGATGTTAAGTTTTGCCAAGAAAATTTTAAACAATCCTGTTGTTTGGAGTTAACTTGGAGAGATTGGGGAAATTTCTCAATAGGATTTTACTCTAATATTTTTCGTGGTTTTGGGAGTTAGAAAAGAAGTTTTTGTACATCCACACATATGTGTACACATACACAAACACAGCATGAAGATCCTCTCTTTTTTCATGGGGTTTTGATCACATTGGTAGAAAATGTGAAAGGATGCATGATTGAGGAGCTGAGAGATTAAAAGAGGTGGGTCCTTAGTCCGCCTAGACTGATCAATCCTGCATTTAGCCAATGACCATTGCTGAGCAGAATTCAATAGTTTGAACACCTAACTGGCAGGAGTTATCACCAGTAGGAGGCATTCTTCATGGAGGTCATGGTTATGTACATGTGACAGAGCATGGGAGAGTAGGCAGGAGACTCTAGAATAAATGTGCCAAGGAGGATTCTGGGAAGATGGTGGAGTAAGAGGCAACAGGAAATGTCTCCCCACATAGAAAACAGTTTCATTGGCAGAAGTTGTCTGATGTAAACTCTGGAGTTTATCAATAAGACTTTTGGAACTCTGGAGTTTATCAATAAGACTTACAACTTTTATGAGAAGGCTTAGATGGTTAATTTTGGTCAATTTCAGCTCTTAGCACAGTAGCAGCTACTTAGTCCCTATTCCCAGTCATGTGGCAGGCAGCTGTGCGCATGTTCAGTTTTGAGCAACTTGCACACAATTGCAGGAATCAGGTTGGTCAAAAAGGATCCTGTCTTCCAAATATGGGTTCTGATCACTGATTGTCACTTCTGATCACAGAGATGCAAAGAGGCAGGTGGTCGTTGTTGCTGTACCTCCCATAATTGTAAGTGTTTTACCTTTCAGCTGGTATGACTTCTAGGGGACTTAAAGAGCTGGTGATAACAGTTTTTCTGTTTGGGTCTGAGTTTGTTGTCTCATGAAGTTGAACAATGAATTCATGGACAAGGAGGTAAGTGAAAATAAAATTTTATTGAGAGAGTTAGATTCCCCGCAGTGGGGAGGGAGCCCAACTTGGTTGCTGGTGAAACTTCTTTGTCCAGAGGTAGATATATGCTTTTTTTTGATTGATCATTTGAAGAATTCTGTCTTAGCAACATCCATACATTTTAAAGCTCAAGTTCCCACCAGTGGACGGACCTGATTGAGGACAGCCATGTCAGGTCTGAGGTGATGTCACTGACTTTTCCTTGCTCAACTGGGTTTGGCCCTAGGTCATCTTGTTTATTTCTGCGTTTTTTCTCAGAACAGGACACAGCCAGCAAACTCTATCCTGTCATGTCTGCAATATTCTGATATTCTTGGATTTCTCTATTTAGTTTCCCTTCTCCAGGTCCCATCTCAAACTGCCTAGCTACCTTCTACCTCCTCACTGGCACATTCTCCCCTTCATTTTTCCCTTCTGGGAGCCAGATATTAAAGACCAGGACCTTCAAAAACAACTACATATATGGGGATAATTAGACTGTGCATGCCCAGGGAAAGGCAAAGGCTCAGAAAAGACCTAAAAAGACCTCACATTTATATCTTAGGCTGATCCTTATTACAGAGACAGTCTACAACAACAACCAAAAACAAACAAACAAACAAAAATACCTAGGAAACCCTGGGAAAGAGGAGAAGCTGATATCCAGAGTTTCCACATTTTTAGATCAGCCAAGAATCCCATGTCTGGCAAAACTGACCTTCAAAAGTGAGGGAGAAATTAAGACATTCTCAGAAAAACAAAAGTTGAGGGAGTTTGGTATCACTAGGCCTACCCTGTAAAACGAAAACTCAAGGGAGTCCTGCAAGATGAAATGAAAGAATGAAGAAATAAAGATCACAATAAAGGTAAATACACAGACTAGCATTATTGTAATAACTCCACTTTTTGTTTTATACATTATTTACAGGACTAATACATTTAAAATAATTATTAATTTATGTTTTTGGACATACAATGTAGAAGGATATACTTGTGTGACAGTAACTGAAAGGGGTGGGGACAGAGCTGTAAAGGAGCAGAGGTTTTTTTAAAAAATATTTTATTAATTTTTTACAGAGAGGAAAGGAGAGAGATAGAGAGCTAAAAACATAAATGAGAGAGAGACATCAATCATCTGCCTCCTGCACACCCCCACTGGGGATGTGCCCACAACCAAGATACATGCCCTTGACTGGAATTGAACCTGGGATCTTTCAGTCCATGGGCCAACGATCTATTCACTGAGCCAAAATGGTTTTGGCAGGAGCAGAGTTTTTGTATGCTATTGAAGTTAAGCTGGTATAAATTCAAATGAGAATGTTTAACTTGGGGACATTAGATGTATTCTCCAAAGTAACCACAAAGGAAACAGCTATAGAATACACACAAAAGGAAATGAGATTTTAGCATTTCACTTCAAAATATCAACTACACACAAAATAAGGAAGAGCTGAAACCGGTTTGGCTCAGTGGATAGAGCATCAACTTGTGGACTGAAAGGTCCCAGGTTTGATTCTGATCAAGGGCATGTACCTTGGTTGTGGGCAAATACCCAGTTGGGGTTTTGCGGGAGGCAACTGATCAATGTTTCTCTCATCTATGTTTCTAACTCTCTATCCCTCTCCCTTCCTCTCTGTAAAAAATCAATAAAATATATTTTAAAAAAATAAGGAAAAAATGCAGGAACAAAAAGCTATAGGCAGGTAGAGAACAAATAGTAAAATGACAGAAGTCCTTTCTTACCATTAATTACTTCAAATGTAAATGGATTACACTATCCAATCAAAAGACAGAAATTGGCAGAATGGAAAAAACACATATGATCCAACTATATGCCATTGACAGGAGATCTAGGTTCACTCTAGATCCAAAGACACAAATAGATTGAAAGTGAAAGGATGGAAAAAGATATTTCATGCAAATAGTAACCAAAAGAGAGCAGAATTGGCTGTGCTAATATCAGACAAAATAGACTTTAAATCCTAAAAGGTCACAAGAGGCAAAGAAGAATCCTACATAATAAAAGGCTAATATGCAAATGACTGAATGGTGGAATGAGCTGTCACTATGATGCGTGCTGACCACCAGGGGGCAGACACTCCACGCAGGAGCTGCCCCCTGATGGTCAGCGTGCTCCCACAGGGGGAGTTCTCAGCCAGAAGGCAGGCTCACAGCTGGAGAGCACAGCGGCTGTGGTGGGAGCCTCTCCTGCCTCCGAGGCAATGCTAAGGATGTCTGACTGATGGCTTAGGTCTACTAAGCCGGCAGTCAGACATCCCCCCAGGGCTCCCAGACTGTGAGAGGGCACAGGCTAGACTGAGGAGCCACCCCCACCCCCCCCCAAGCACAAATTTCTTGCACTGGGCCTCTAGTGTTACATATTAATAAAAGGTTCAACACATCAAGAAAACACGACAATTATAAACATTTATGCACTTAATGATAGGAAGCAAAAACTTATAGAATTAAAGAGACAAGATGATTCTATAATAATAATTGGATATTTTAATATCCTGTCATTCTTAGGTTTAGGTGAATCCACCTCCTTGCAGAGGCCACCCTTTAAGAGGGTGGTGAGGTTTGTCCTCCCAGGAATGATGCAGAGGATGCTTGAGGCTTAACCTGGATCCACACAATGAGTTCTAGTTGCGCATGTCATTGGGATTTGTTTGTTCCGAATCTATACCTATAGTGCAATTACAATACTGAAAAATTACTATGTGTGATGTACAGCAATATAAAAGAGCAACTTTAAGGCATGAATGGGCAGAGGGAGATGGTAGCTATAGGGTGCTGGGTTTCTTTTTGAGGTGGTGAAAATGTTCTAAACTGTGGTTATGGTTACACATATCTGTGAATATATCAAAATCTGCTGAATTGCATGCTTTAAATGAGTGGATTGTATGCTATGTGAATTATATCTCAATTAAAGTGTTCATTAAAAAAGGTACATCTACAACACTGGGGTGCATGGAATGCAACATAAAGACGCATATTAGAGATATTTCGAAGAGTGCTAGTTGTATATATGAATAAGGATAGTGTTATTTCAGTGATAGAATGAGTTTCCCATATTGAGGTGCATGGAACACACTGGGGTGCATGTCACTGGCACAGAGAGAATGTTGAATATATTAGGGTTATGTTAGGAGGGAAAGAGCACTCTTCCATCCCCTGGCTTGTGAAGGAAGAGCTTTTGGGATGCAATGACATGTACTCAAAATGTTTCAAACAGTGGGGAGAGGAGTTCTGAGAACTTCAGAAATATTCCATTTATTGCCAGAATAGCCATATTAATATACTAGAGGCCCAGTGTACAAAGTG
This sequence comes from Lasiurus borealis, assembly GCA_004026805.1. Taxonomy (NCBI): domain Eukaryota; kingdom Metazoa; phylum Chordata; class Mammalia; order Chiroptera; family Vespertilionidae; genus Lasiurus; species Lasiurus borealis. Next base: position 7,462 of record PVJN01042743.1, on the reverse strand, counting down.
TGTGCACTCGGGGGGTCCCTTAGCCCAGCCTGTGCCTGCTGGCAGTCCAGGAGCCCTCGGGGAATGTCTGACTGCCGGCTTAGGCCCTCTCCCCCTGGAGAATGAGCCTAAGCTGACAGTCGGACATCCTTAGCACTGCCATGGAGACAGGAGAGGCTCCCACCACTGCTGCTGTGCTCGCCAGCTGTGAGCCTGGCTTCTGGCTGAGCAATGCTCCCCCTGTGGGAACCCACTGACCACTGGGGGGCAGCTCCTGCATTGAGCATCTGCCCCCTGGTGGTCAGTGCACATCAGAGCAACTGGTTGTTCTGCTGTTTGGTTGATGTGCATATTAGTCTCTTATTTAATAGGACTTAAACCTAATTCTGATAATTGACTATGATATTTCATTCAAATCAGTAATGACTTATTCATGACTTTGCTTAGCACCCCATTATCTCTACAAAGATGTGTTGCTGGAATCTGACACATTTGATTAGAAATGTGTATCTCGTTGGATCCCAGTGAGCACCTGTTAAGCTGGTGAATGGCTGACTATATGGGCCCACATTGCAGCTCACTGGTCTTCATGGATTGATTTTACCCTGCATTTTCTGGCTTAAAGCTTTTCCCTTTTGAAATCATGAACTTAGACCTCCAGTCAGAAGTCCTGATGGGGATCAGCAAGGAGTCATTCTTTAGCGATCCATTTGGAAGCTATTTCTTCATTTAAGTAATGAATAGCTTCCCTCTAAGAAAGCTGCAATGAAGAAATGTCCAAAGCTTCTCTCCTGTGATGCTCAGAATACGGAGCTATGGAACTGGAAGGATTCTTAGGGACCTTGTGTAACTCTCTGTCTCCCAAACCCAACTATCAATTTCTAAGGTCAAGTTGTAGCTGCTTCTTACACAGACCAGGGCAGCCCATTCCCATCACTAAGGAAATATGACCCTCTTTGCAGGGAAGATGTTGCTCTAAGAGGTGGACAGAGGGAGCCCAGTCACCCTGGGGACCTAGCCTGCAAGCTCTTCCTTCACAAACCAGAGGCTGGACGAGTGCTCTTTCCCTCCTAACATAACCTAATTGCTGCTTCCCCACTTGCTTGGGCATTCAGCATTCGCTTTGTGTCAATCTCTGGCTCCCACCCAGCCCCTCCTTGAGGTGGAGCCAATCCCCAGATTCCCTTTTCCCAGGAACTGGTCCAGAAAGGCCTTAGCAGTCAGCAAGGAAGAGTCCTATACCACAGCCTGGGGGGTCCAGTTGCCCAAACTCCAGCTGCCTGGCTGGGTGGCCAGCACACCTCCTCTGTAGAGACCTGCCCCAACTCAGCAAAAAAAAAGGACAGAAAGGGAAAGGACAGGGTAGGATGGCACTGAGGTGCTAATCAGGGTGGGATGCGAGAACGGCTTGCTCTTGCTTACCCCCTCCTCCTCCTGGGACAGGGAGGCATTCTGAGTGCCACATGCCTTATTCTTTACTTCAACCAAAGACTAAGCTGTTGGGATCCTGGAACCACACACACTCTTGACACCTGGGGATCTGCATGCTGCAGGTGCAGCCAGAACTGGGACAGAGTGGGCAGGTCCACGTCACTTCTCTTTGCAAAGAAGCTTTGCAAGCTTTCTCCATTATTCCCCTCCTTGGAGAAGCAGTGTCTCTTGCATGTCTGGTGATGGCCTCTCTTGTACCTTTGAGATTTATTATAAGGATTACCGGGACAGGTTTGTCAATCCTTTGGTTTATGTGTGGTAGCTCTCCCTGGCCAGCTTTCATGTGGGAGCCTGACCCTTTCTGCAGCAGGCCTCTGTGACCCTCAGACACAGGTTTACCTTTGAGGCCCACAAAGGAGTTACCATCAAGGGCAGGATGACACTCATTCTCTACAAACCTGTATTTCCATATGTAGTTCTCAGAGATGAGTAACTAGGCCGGCAGACCCCTAGGGGATACCCAGGCCTGAGTAGAGGAACATATTAAGTTAAATAATTTTCTCTCATTTGAGTTGATCAATCAGCATGAATGACATTGTAAACACAAAGAGTAACTCAACCCCTAAAGCCAAATGGCACCAGCTAGTTATAAGATAGTCATTCCCACATGATTCGGAAGCTACTGATGTTGATTTTTTTTTTTAAATTTAGGATGAAACAAAAATCTTAAAACTTCTTTTAGAACTCATGGATTCTTTCTTGTCCCTTCCAGCTCACTGGCCACAGGATTCCTAGGTGCCATTTTGAGGACAGGATTGTAGAAAAGTCTTTTCTCTAACAAGCAAGGCAATCTTCTAAGGAAAGAGCAGGAGGTGGGCCTGGCCTGGGTTGTAGCCCCTAGAGCAGGGTCGGATTAAATAGGGGAAACCCACTGACCACAGAGTTCTGAGTTGAGAAAGCCTTGCAACTCTCTCCTTCAGGCTATCTGACTCATGATTCTTGTCAATGTCCCAGCCCATTACTGGACATTGCAGTGTCCTGCTAATGGAGTGTCTTGGCAGCCAGTTGGCTGCTCTAGAATTTTTTTTTTTTTGAAATATATATTTTATTGATTTTTTACAGAGAGAAGGGAGAGAGATAGAGAGTTAGAAACATTGATGAGAGAGAAACATCTATCAGTTGCCTCTTGCAACCTCCTACTGGGGATGTGCCCGAAACCAAGGTACTGCCCTTGACCGGAATCAAAACTGGGATCTTTCGGTCCATGGGCTGACGCTCTATCCACTGAGCCAAACCGGTTTTGGCTGCTCTAGAATTTTTACTGACTGTTTTTGCTCTTGACATCTGGGACCATCTAGTAATAATAATAACAAATAAAAAAATCCCCAAAGACATTGGGATGGAGGACATGAAGGCCTGATTTGAATTTTCTTCTTTTATTTAAATGAATACAAGAAAGTTCATTGGAGCAGCCAGTGAAGGTACTGATTTGCTTCTGAGAAATGTACATATGGGGGAGATGGGAGTTTGGAGAGACGCACAGATGGAGAAGTCTTTTCATTTTCATTTGTCACTGAGCAGAGACCTGGAGTTGCTGAGGGTGTCAAGACTCACAGATGCAAACACGGAGGAAGAGTGATGCAGACGTATGGCAGGCACAGCCGGCAGGGAATATATTCCTGCAGGGTTCAGATTCACAGAGGACACCTAACCAAGGTGGGGTGGGAACTTCAGCATGCATCCCTCCTATCCTCCCGTGGGGACAGAGCTGAGTGGGATGCTCAGGGATGCTCAGAGACTCGGTGATGTTTCCAATGACAGACGAGCTGCTCTGCCACCCTCTTGTTAAAGAATGAGTCCTTTCTCTGCCTTGGAACTATGCAGCCAGGCATCGCTCTCTGGTTTGTGTGGGGCTTGACCAGCTGAGTGATTTTGTACTGTTACTTGTTTTGAAGTCAGTTTTATTTCAGGGGCTACTTACATGTAGACATGCTAACCTTCCTTCGTGGGTTCTCATTAGTGAAAATTTTGTACAGGAATCTGAGCAAAATGCACATCCACAGAGTCCTGTTTTTGAAAGCCTCTGCTAGCCTGTCACACTTTTTTTTTTCCCCAGCCAAAGCAGCTTTTCAGGGCCACTAAGTGACATAGTTAAAACCCTGGGAATAAACCAATAATTATATCCACTGCATCGTTATGTAAAGTATTTGAAATTTGTAACCATTTAATTTGGCTGAGGAAACTAGATAGTCACTTCAATTTATATGCCAATGGTATGTTGAAATGTACACATAAGGTTGGGTTAGGGGAATGGTGAGTCTCCTGCACCTGGAAAGCCCAGCTCCTTCTGACTGCTGTTGGCCTTGCAGTGGAGAGAGCTGCCTGGCTGCTGCAGTGGGGAGGCCTGAGGCCATAGATGTTTTGGTCTACACTCTGCTGTGGCACCTGCTGAGACCTACTGCTGGAAGCGCTGCTCCTTCTCTGAGAGGAGCGAGGAGGACCCTGTTCCTGCAGAGACTCATGGGCTGTCAGAACCTGCCCATCCCTCCTTTGCTGCCACTGCTGTGTGCCCTGGCCTGTGGAGCAGGGAGAACCTGCAATCAATCCTCTTGGGCTAGGGATCCCAACTTCTGTTCTGTTGTCTCAGATGGACAGACGACAGCTCCACCCATTCTTTTTGGGGTCTCAATTCTCTGGATAGATTTACCTGCTTAGTGAAAAAGAACCAGCCCTCAAACTAGCACGCAGTCCTTGATCAGATGAGTACACCAAGGCAGGTACTGAGGGCTCTGCATGTGGCTACTGCTGGGCTGCTGGGTGGGTAAGAGGGGAGTCGTCTGCCTGTACAGTACTTCCCACCAGCTTTGCCCCAATGAAGAGCGACTCCAGCCCGAATGTGCACAAGGTATCGTTGTTAATCCTTATTTCTATGAGGCACGAGGCCATGCCTGTCAAATGTGGAGAACAGGGGCTGACGTCACTATTCCCTATTCCTCCCTGGACATCCTTCCTATGAACTAATTTTGAGTGTTGGTGGCTGAAGAACTGAAATGAATGGTTTGCACTGATATGGACATGGGAGCCAGCTGAGGCTAAAAGGATACTGTAGGTTTGTTTCACATGTTCCCACAAACCATCGCTTGATGCTCCTGCTAGAGAGAGACCATGGAGTGGGATGTACCATGGGGCTGAGCCAGTGGTCTGCAAGCTCATTAGTCAACAGAGCTAAATATCACCAGTACAACGACTGAAATTTCTTTTGAGAGTCAAATGTTTTAAACTTAAACTCTTTAGGTAGGTACATTGTTATGAACTTAATTAGGGTACTCCTAAACTGGCCTGTGCTAAAAACGTCCTCGATCTGACTGAGGTCGACCCCTTCCAACTCTCCCATCACACTCGTCTTGTATACTTGTTTCACCTACTATCTCCTTTCATTCATCCTCTTTATATGTCCAAACCATCTCAACATACCTTTCTTAATCCTGGACGTTTCCTAAAATTAATTTAATAAACTTTACTTAAAGTTTTAAGTCTTAGTTAAACTATAGGTATGTTGAATAAAACTCGAAATCATACTTAATAACGATATTATTTATTGATAAAATTAAATTCCTTACAATTTATCTTACAATATCCATAACATTAAATCATGACAATGACTGACAAACACTAATGTGGACAATGGCCTTGCATCTCCTTCAAAAGTTTGGGTAAGTCAGTTTTGTATGTTGTTTTTAATTTTAGGTACGATTCCAGGTTCTCATCAATAAGACGACTTCTTAATTCACTCTTGATAAAGTTCATGCTTGAAAATGATTGTTTGTATAAATATGTAGACTTGGATAAGGGAAGAACAGCAAATGCTAGTTTTTTAGTTGATTATATGAGCCAGGAATACTATTCCAGGTGTTAAAAATCAACATATCTTCCTTCTCCAGGTCTTTCAAAGCAGACCACTTGTGCTGTGAACTAAGTTCACATTTGTTTTTCTTTAGTATTTCTATATCAGCACAAAGACGTTCAAACTTCAAGCTCCACAATTCTGTTTTTTAAATCCAGCAATTGCATTTCAAAGTTGCCAATGTCAATGTTAAAGGGAGAAAAATTTAATTTTGTTAACAGTAGTATTGAGAGGTTTTTTTAAACAAAAGCTAAGTCACTTTGTTGTTTCTGAATTACTGAAACCTGTTGAGGAAAGCTTCCCTCATATTTAAAAGTGTTTTGAAATAGCAAATGTAAATATCAGAATTATTTTTTTGGCAATGTTTCAACAGACTTGGGAAGTGAATCAAAGTTTCTCTTTCAAAATCTTGAGCAAAAAGAGATAATTTGTTTTCAAATGAAATAACTTCTAACATTGAAAAAATTGTGTTTATGATTAAGCTGATTTAGATGAGACGTAACGTCCACCATGAAATAAAATTTTTGGATCCACCGATCGTTTGTTAGTTCTGGATAGTGAACACCCTTCTCAAGTAGAAATGCTTTAATTTCTGTTAATAAGGAAGCAAAATGTTTTAAAACGTTTCCTCTTGATAACCAACGTAACTTGTTATGCGGCAGCAGATCTGTGTACTCACTCTTCATTTCAACTAAAAATTCTTTAAATTGGCAATGATTTAAGAGCTTTAGCTATAATGGAATTGATAATGTTAATCACCAATTCTATAACTTTGCAAATTTCTTCTGGAAATGTCTGTTCACAAAGCACTTCTTGATGAATGATGCAATAGTTAAGTATCTCCTGATTAATTTTTTTCTTTCAAAATAGCAACAAACTGCCCTGGCCGGTTTGGCTCAGTGGATAGAGCTTTGGCCTGCGGACTGAAGGGTCCCAGGTTCAATTCCGGTCAAGGGCATGTACTTTGGTTGCAGACAAATCTCTGGTGGGGGGTTTGTGGGAGACAGCTGGTCGATGTTTAACTCTCATTGATGTTTCTAACTCTCTATCCCTCTCCCTTCCTCTCTGTAAAAAATCAATAAAATATATTTAAAAATAATAGCAACAAACCCGTTTCTTATGTCAGTCATACTTTTCACCCCACCTGTTGAAATTGAGACAATTTTATCGAGTGGAATATCATGTTTTTCAATGCACTCAATTACAGCATTTGCTATATCCTCTTCAGGTGTTTGACCTTTGAGTGGCAATAATCCTAAAAGTTCTTCTTTAGGACCTGTAGATGAAATAAATCATATAAAAAGTGAAACTTACGCTGAATCATTTATGTCACAATACTTGACAATTGCTGGTGATAAAGCTGAAACCAATTTAAGATCTCCGACTTGCTGGTCGGTTATATTCGAAGACATTTTGACTCCTATCTTTCACTGTTTTAACAGACAATGGTAACTATTTATTTATTTTTTGAAGAATATCTGCTTTGTTCTTAAAATCCCGAAATAGCTCTTTGGATGCATTTTATAAAACAACTTTTTTATGTATTCTCTATCTATATATGGTTTTCCTCTCTTAGCAATCTCTTGACTAACCACAAAACTTGCAATATTAACATTGTTGGAAGATTGCATCCAGTAATTAAATACAGAACTTGATTTTTCTTGACTCTTCTGAAGTTCCTCAACTGCTTTCTTCCTTGCGTCACTGACAAGATATTTAGTAGTAAATGACATGTGTTTAGTTGTAAAGTGTCTCTCCAAATTTGATTTCTTGTTATGCGCCAATTTTTCCTGACAAATAAGACAGGTCGGAAGGCCATTTAAGTTTTGAATAAACACGAAAGTCTCGGTCTATTCAACTTTAAATTCATGGTTTTCATCTTCCGTTTTTCTTTGCTTCTTCTTTGTAGCCATCTCAAACAGGGCACCTAAAAAATGTTCCATTTTGGAAGGAGCCAAGATGGCGGCATAGGTAAACACCTACACGGCTGCCTCGCACAACAATTTCAAAACTACAACTAAAAGACAGAACAGACATCATCCAGAACCACAGGAAAGCTGGCTGAGTGGAAGTTCTACAGCTAGAAGGAAAGAGAGGGGTTCACAGACACCCAGAGGAACTGCAAAAAGCTGAGGTACGGAGACGCGC
>PVJN01042742.1:0-18119 GCA_004026805.1 Lasiurus borealis | reverse complement strand
TGAACCCCTGAGAATCCATGAGATGGAAACTTAGAAGAGGAAGGCACTTAAATGCTGTTTGCAGTGGAGAAATAAACCTCCACACCTATTTGGATGTGTAGCACCATTATTCATTTCAGTGGCAAAATGGCATTAAACTTCCAATAGCCTGCTAGATCCTATATAATAAAAGCCTAATATGCTAAGCATCCAGTTGACCGGTCCGCCATTCAACCAATCAAAGCATGATATGCTAATGATATGCTGAGGCAGTCGACCGGTCACTATGACGTGCACTGACCACCAGGAGGCAAATGCTTCAACTGGTAGGTTAGCTTGCTGCTGGGGTCCAGTCGATGGGGACGGAGCAAGACCGGCCGGACACGCTCTGGAGCTCTCCCGCTGTCCTTCCCTGGTCCCTCCCCAGCTGGCCAACCTCCTGCGTTCCTCCCTGGCCCCAATCATGCACCGGTGGCGTCCCCGTCCCTCAACCTGGCCTGCACCTTCTAGCAATTCGGGACCCCTCAGGATATTGGAGAGCTGGTTTCAGCCTGATTCTGCAGGCCAGGCTGAAGGACCCCACTGGTGCATGAATTTGTGCACTGGGCCTCTAGTATCATATTTATCATTGTAACACCTGTTTCTGAGAGCTTTAACTACTCTTTTTCAATGAAATTACTTGGATGATTGTGGCTACATTCAATTTGAGTTTGTTGATAATTGAATATAAATCCAACAGAATACAGCAGCATTAATTCCAAAGGAGTCTTTATATATGAAGTTGGAGGTATGTGAAGGTCTTTCAGTACAATGCCCCATTATCAAATAATTTTCATCCATTTGTGTGCCACATTGAATTAGCAATATCTCTCCAAGTTTGTCAATTGGGAAAAAGTGTTCAAACCTATTTTTCTTAAGTAAATTTGGTGATACTAATAGTCTATGGTTGGTGAAAGGTCTTTTTTGTTTGTTGAAGATTTAAGCTCTCAAAAGTTTATTTTAAAGGAACATATACTTTGAATAACAAATGCTGGGCATGTTTAACTAACCTAGGTGAGAAAACTATGGTGCTGTTTTATTGTAAATAGATTGATATAAGATTGGACCAATACTTGATGTGTACAATTTTAGTATGTAGGATTTTGTGCTTTTTTTAAAAAAAAGTTCAAATTTTATCTTTGTCTTTGCCTTTTTTCTGTTTTTTTTTTATTGTTATTCTCTACAATAAGGGTAATTTGCCTCATTCTAATAAAACCTCTAAAAGGCTTTTTCTCTTTTTTAAAACTTCAACTCAATAAATAACTTTATTATCATCAGACTTAGAATCTGCTGTGCCAAACCATATGTGGTCATTCATAGGTATGCTTTATCGTCAGCATTGGAATCTCGGTCTGAAATAGGTTGTTTTGAGAATCATGCTGTAAATCAAAACTTCTAATTCAGGTTTTCAGAAGCACTGAGCTCATTTCTTACCCATTTTGGAACAAATTGACAGGCACATTGAAAGGAAACTAATTAGAATATTTTAATAGCGCTATTTGCCCTTTCTCTAAATAGAAGTGTCAGGGATGAAAGAAAATTAGTAAAATGTATATGAAAATAATATATAAATTGATTTACTAAACAAAGACATGACTTAAAAACAACAAAAACTTAACATTGATAAAAACAATGACTGATAAATTGATTAAACTTATTCTAGTATCTCCCTGTATACCACATTAAGAGTAAAAACAATACATTCTGTCGACACCAGCTTCTTTTGGCTTCGAGGTACATAGTGCCAGTAGTTGGTCTGTCAATAATGACGCAGCTTACTTTCAGCTTCAGAACACATCAAAAACCAAATTCACTATCGACAATGACAGATCGAAACACACGAGCAGTTGGTGCCAGCGAGAGCTTTCTATGTACATATCTTGCATGTGCGAGTCAATGTTTATTTTAAGTTGCCAGTGCATGTCATGTGTACTGGGCAGTCAGATGTGCATATGGTCAGTCAGCCTTTTATATATACACATAGGTGATACACAGGCTTGGGGTGAAATCCAAACACCAAAGTGAGGAGTCTCGCACTCCTGCTCCTTTCCTACTTATTCTCCCAGAGGTAACACCTGTTCCAGTTTCCTGGGTATCTTTAAAGATCCTCTAACAGTGATTCTCAACCTTTTTTAATGCTGTGACCTTTTAATACAGTTCCTCATGTTGTGGTGACCCCCAATCTTAAAATTATTTTCGTTGCTACTTCATAACTGTAATTTTGCTACTGTTAATGAATCAATATAAATATTTGTTTTCTGATGGTCTTCGGCTCTACAGCAGCAGTTTTTAACTTGTGGGTCTCGACCCACAGGTTGAAAACTGCTAACTGGTTCTCAACCTTTCTAATGCAACTTTTTTTTTTTTAATACAGTGGTACCTCGAGATATGAGTGCCCTTACATATGAGAATTTTGAGATACAAGCTGTCGAGCGAGCGATTTTTGCTTTGAAATACGAGCAACAGTTGAGATACGAGTCATCGCGTGGATCCGCCAGCTGCACACGACCCACCAGTTTACCTCGACTCAAGTGTCTCAATTTCCCACACCTCAAGATTACGGAACGAATTAAACTCATATCTCGAGGTACCACTGTATATTGATTTTTTACAGAGAGGGAGAGAGAAACATCAATCAGCTGCTTCCTGACGACCCCCAATGGGGATGTGCCCGCAACCAAGGGACATGCCCCCCACCAGAACCTTGGACCCCCTCAGTCCACAGGCCGACGCTCTATCCACTGAGCCAAACCGGTTTTGGCTCTAATGCGACATTAATACAGTTCCTTGTGTTGTGATGCCAACCATAAAATTATTTTTGTTGTTACTTCATAACTAATTTTGCTACTGTTATGAATCGTAATGTAAGTATCTATAGTTTTCTGACCCACAGGTTGAGAACCGCTGCTGTAGAGCCTAAGACCATGGGAAAACATATTTACATTATGATTCATAAAAGCAAAATTACAGTTATGAAGTAGCAAGGGAAATGTCTACATGTTTGTGACTATATCTTACTCCTGAAGAGGTTGAATTGCTAGGTCAACCAGTATATGCATATAGAGAATAGATGCTGACTTGCCCCCCAAATAGATTGAACCAATTTCATGCTAGCAGTATGACTGCTCTTACTTCCTGACTGATCTTTTGGTCTTTGACAATCTAAGTGGAAATCTGTGTCCTCTAGTTTTTAATTTGTGTCTTTTCTTTGGGTAATCTATGTCCTTTAGTTTTTTTTTTGTTTTGTTTTTTTTGTGTGTGTGTTTAATATATTTTATTATTTACAGAGAGGAAGGGAGAGGGATAGAGAGCTAGAAACATCAATTGGAGAAAGTCATTGATCAGTCGCCTCCTGCACACACACCCCCTGTGGATGTGCCCACAACCAGGATACATGCCCTTGACTGGAATCGAACCCAGGACCTTTCAATTCACAGGCCGACTCTCTATACACTGAGCCAAACCGGTTTCGGCTGTCCTCTAGTTTTTAATTTGTGTTGTTTCTTTGGGTAATCTATGTCCTCTAGTTTTTGTGTTTTTCCTTTTTACTGTAAATTTTAAGGCCATTGATATTTTTTCCTGTGAATTCTCTGTTTCCCATTTCCTAGTGCCGTGGTCCACAAACTGCGACTTGCAAGCCACATGTGGCTCTTTGGCCCCTTGAATGTGGCTCTTTCACAAAATACCACGGCCTGGGCGAGTCTATTTTGAAATGGCATTAGAAGAAGTTTATGTTTAAAAAATGTGGCTCTCCAAAGGAATGTCAATCGTTGTCTGATTGATATTTGGCTCTGTTGACTGCGCCAACCACTGTCCTACTGTATTTTGGTCTTTATTCTCCTGAACTGCAACAACTCTTTATATTAATGAAATTAGTATTTTTCTATCACATTGTTTTTTTTATTTTTATGTAATTTACCATGTGCAAATATTAAGTTTTTCATGGTCAGATCTATTAGTCTTACATTTTATGACTTCCGGGATTTCATAACTTCCAAAGGTCTTACCTACTCTAAGATTATAACAGTTTTATTCCCGTGTATCTTATGGTTTTATTCTGGTGCAAGGAAGGAAGGAGCAACCCAGGTTTTCTTTTTTCCAGCTGCCTACCCTGCTTTCCCTGACACTCCTTATTGAATAATGTCCATCTTTTTTTCCCATGGATGTTTACAAAAATCACTCTATGCCAGTTATTAAGACTACTATTTCAGTGGGCTTTTCTTTTTAGTTAGTAAATAAGTAAAATCAGTAATAGGACAAGTAATACCCGTGTCCACCTCCAACTCCTAAATGCTATGATTTAGTGGTTTTACTTATGGAAAGAGACAGGAAGAGCGTGGCTGTAGCCAGTCTCCCGTGGTGTCTGTCCCTGGCTCCGCCCGAGCTGCTCACAGTGGTGACTGCCATCTCAGCAGACGTCAGCATAGTTTGTTTGGCCTTTTCCAGTCTTCGTTTTTGGCACGGGCCAGCAGATGATACAGGAGAACTGAGGACTAATAAATAAGAGGAGTGATTTCATTTGGCTTAATTAGCTCCCTCTAAAGTTCTTGCCTTTTGGTGGCTGGTCCTGGGCTGAAACGGTAGTCATCTACTCGGTCACACCTGCCGTTCACCTGCCCTGCAACCGCTGCCCCTTGCCACCCCCTGCTCACGCCCCTGAGCTAACGTGCTTTGTCGACCAAGGAATTCTAATGTAACTATGACATGGTCGTAATACAGTGTCACTGCCGTCCAAAGCATGTTAAAGGTGCTTGGTCTGATCAGCTCTCTCCTTAAAAGCACAGTGAGTTGACTCAATGTGAAAGTAATGAAACTTATTTTAAGTATACCTACAGCCCAAACTGGTTTGGCTCAGTGGGTAGAGCGTCGGCCTGCAGACTGAAAGGCCCCTGGTTTGATTCTGATCCAGGGCATGTACCTTGGTTGCAGGCACATCCACAGTAGGGGGCGTGCAGGAGGCAACTGATCAATGTTTCTAACTCTCTATCCCTCTCCCTCTGTAAAAAATCAATATATTGTATGTGAGGTCAATCGGTTATCAAAGTTGTGAACTTTCTGTTTGAGGAACACTCTCGGTCCCTTCGCATACCAAACCGAACGTGGAGCTATCACTTTGGGGTTCACGTTTATTTGTAAACATGCTAACAGTTATAATTACTTATATTGTATTTTCACATGAATTCCTTTCAGGAAGCTTCTCTCTTGCCTTCCCATTAACTGAGTGTGGCACGTTCATCTATGAGCAGATCCTTCTGGTCCTCGTTCTCATTCTCTTCTTTCTGCCTCTCCTGGTACTTGTCCATGGTGGAGATAGTAAACAGCTTAAATTCCTTGTAATTCAAGTGCTTTTGTTGGGGGATAAAAAGAAAAATTATGTCAGGAAGGACTTGATACTTTGTTTCAGATGACAGCGGGATTATAAGCATTTCTCATTTACAAACTTGGAAATTTACAGAGGCTCGTAATTAGGACAAAATTATCGTCAGATGGTAGTCTAGGAGCCAGGGACAGAGCGTGTATTGTGGACTCTAAAGGAACCGAGAGTCACTTTCTTTTTACTTCAAGTCCGGACGCTTCAGGCTGGCACCTGAGGTTCAGATGTGATCCACCTTTCTCAGCCTTCCCTCCCCCTTGCTTCCCCGACACGGACTTCCTCGGTAAACAGGCAGAATTCACCACAGTGGTCTCTTAGGATTTGGCTCCTGTGTTCCCATCACAGAATTTCTTCTATTTCCTCAGCTCTCTATGCCCTTCCCCCAAACCAAGGCCTGCCATATCCTATATAATAAAAGCCTAATATGCAAATAGACCGAATGGCAGAACGACTGATTGCTATGGCATGGACTGGCCACCAGGGGGCAGATGCTCACCACAGGAGCTGCTACAGGCCCCAGGCCAGCCAAGGCAGGTGCCAGCAGGCCCCCCCCCCCCACATTGCCCCACTGGTCACCTCCTGCAGAGCGAGGCAAACACTGGCACGCTGATCGAGGGTGGGGCCAGTGAGCGTGTGGCACCAGGCTGGCCAAGGAGGGTGCCAGCAGAGGAGGGACCCGATCACCCTGTCAGTTGCCCCACACATCAGCCCTGATTGCTGGCCAGGCCCTACGGACCCTACCCATGCACTAATTTGTGCACCGGGCCTCTAGTTAATACACATCCTTCTCTAAGCGTCTGTAATTTGGTGTCCATATTCTCGTATGTAGCACTTATTCAGTCCTCTCTCTCCATGGGCCTATGAATCTCCAGTTTTTCTGACCCCAGTGCCATGGCAGGTTGGAGCAGGTGTTCTTTCTTTTCCTTTTTTTAATCTTCACCTGAGGATATTTTTTCCATTGATTTTCAGAGAGAGGGAAAGACAGAAACACCAATGTGAGAGAAACACATCCATTGGCTGCCTCCTGCATGCACCCTGACCTGGACCCTGGCCAGGGAGGAGCCTGCAACCGATGAATGTGCCCTTGACTGCGATCAAACCCGGGACCTTTCGGACCTCCAGCCAACGTTCTGTCGGCTGAGCCAAACCGGCGGGGTCTGGAGCAGGTTTTGTCACCTCCTCCTCACCTGTCTGCAAGGCAGGAGGACAGGGATCTGAACTTACGTAGTCCCCGGTGATGTCAAAGTCGCGGTAGAACTCTCGGAGCTCGTGTTTCTTAATGTTGAAGAGAAAGTCGTATTTTTTGAAGCCCTCCGCCCCGATCCTCTGCTCGCCGTCCACGTCCAGCAGCTCAAACACCGGCCGGGAGTGGCGGAAGATAAACTGCTCCTCCAAGTGGTTCTGTTGGGAGAGACATGGGTCCCTCAAGAAACAACATCGCTGGTGCCACTTCCTAAACCTGCCACATCAAGACCCCTCCTTCCGCTCCCTAGTCCGCGCCCCAGAGATGCAGGCAAGAGGCGGACCCACAGAAGCGCAGGGTCGAAAGGGCCCTGTGGTCCGTGCTCCAGGTCCTGCCTCGGCCTCTGTCGTCAGGGCAACAGACCCGCCTGTCATGATCATCCCGCTAGACCAGTGGTTCTCAACCTTCCTAAGGCCACGACCCTTGCATACAGTTCCTCATGGGGTGGTGACCCCCAACCATGAAATTCTGCTACTGTGATGCATCGTGGTGTAAATATCTGCATTTTCCGATGGTCTTAGGCGATCCCTGTGAAAGGGTCGTTTGACCCCCAAAGGGGTCGCGACCCACAGGTTGAGAACCGCTGCGCTAGACAGACCCCTGGCCACTAGAACGCACTTGCTCACCTGGACTTAAATAACGGAGGCTCAGGTCCCTCTCCGTGTGGAGGGGAAGGTAAACACCCCAGAAGTGTTTGCAAGTCGGGTGGGAACCCATCTCCACCCCCCACCCCCCAAGAGGTTCCCTGAGAAAGGGGAGGGGGCAGGGGGCGAGGCTGGGAGTGTCCAGGTTCCGGGTGGGCCACGTGGGAGCCAGAAGCAGCTCTCCCCCACATCTCTTCCTTCCCGTCTTGAGTGACAGGGAAGAAAGTGTCGGGTGTACTCTCCAGTCAGGGCTACATTTAGCAAGAGGCAGGGGCTGCCCGGGGCTGGCCCGATGCTCGCCTCGTGTGCCAGCAGGATGCACACCAGCATGTAGAACTGGTCAAAGCCGATCTCGCCCACCGCCTCCCAGTCCAGCATGTTGAACACATTCATGATCTGTTTCCGCTTCCAGTTAGTCACGTGATGCAGGAAGTGGTAGAACAGCACATCTGTTGGGGAGGGGGAGAGGGGGAGAGATGAGGAGATGGATTATTACTCAGAAACAGCTCCAGAGGCTAACGCACTGCGAGCCGCCTGGATGGAACTGATGTTGGAAGCCTGTGACCTGGGAAAAGCAACGATTTTCTTTCTTTCAAAATGTTTTTTTAAACACACACACACACATATATATGTATATATATATATTTATACAATGGTACCTCGAAATATGAGTGCCCTAACATACGAGATTTTTGAGATACGAGCCGTCGAGCGAGCGATTTTTGCTTTGAAATACGAGCAACAGTTGAGATAGGAGTCATCGCGCAGATCAGCCGGCTGCACACGACCCACCAGTTTACGGAGACTCGAGCGTCTCATAGTTTCCCACGCCTCAAGGGTACAGAACGAATTAAACTCGTATCTCGAGGTACCACTGTATATTGATTTCAGAGAGGAAGGGAGAGAGAGAGACAAATGGAAACATCAACGATCAGAGAAAATCACTGATTGGCTGCCTCCTGCATGCTCCCCAATTGGGATCGAAGCCGCAATCCAGGCAAGTGCCCTTGACCGGAATCGAACCCAGGGCCCTACAGTCTGCAGGCGGACGCTCTAACCACTGAGCAAACCAGCTAGGGCTCAAAATCTTTTTTTTTTTTTAACCATCTATTGATTTCAGAGAGGGAGAGAGAGAAAAACATCAACGATGTGAGAAAATCATTCACCGGGCGCCTCCTGCACGCCCCACACTGGGGATCGGCCCTCAACCTGGACATGTGCCCTGACCGGGAATTGAACTGTGACCTCCTGGTTCAGAGGTCAACACTCAACCACGGAGCTACGCCGGCAGGGCTGGCTAGCCATGTTACTGTTTGGTTTCCTGCTTTGCCACTGCTCCTCCCACGATTTCTTTTTTTTTTTTTTAATATATTTTATTGATTTCTTACAGAGAGGAAGGGAGAGGGATAGAGAGCTAGAAACATCGATGAGAGAGAGACATCGATCAGGTCCCTCCTGCATGCCCCCTACTGGGGATGTGCCTGCCACCAAGGTACGTGCCCTTGACCGGAATCGAACCCGGGACCTTTCAGTCCGCAGGCCGACGCTCTATCCACTGAGCCAAACCAGTCTTGGCACCTCCCACGATTTCTTAAACCTGAATCGCCCGTGAGCCGGTGGAAAGGATCAGAGCTGGAGAGCGAGGGCGGGGAGGGCTCGGTTCCTGACCCGCTCACGCCCTCCACCTGCGGGCCAGCGTGTGGGCGGAACCAGTCAGAGGCACGCGCTCCCGCACGGGGGAGGAGGAGCCGGTTCTCACTGCGGACCTCGGACATGTCCTGGGAGAGGCTGACACTCCACCTGGCCCTTTCGTTTGAGGAGACGATTTAAACAGGAGAAATTAAAAGATCATCCTCTTCTGTGCTGCGCCGGCACAGCCACAGGTGAGCCTGAGTGGGCGGTGGTGAAGGACTGAGGACAGACGGACAAGAGAAGAAAGCTGGGTCCGGGTGGGACCCTGTCCTCTCTGATGGAGAGACAGTGACAGCATCCACAAGCCGGGTCTGTATTTTAAGCAAAGGAAGGGCGTGGTCAGGATGCTTACAACCTTCTTGTGGGGTTTGATCCTGCTCAACTACATGCACCTGAACTCCATCAAGCCACAGCACTCAGGCACGTGGGCCACGTGTGCAGACCACAGGCTCACTCCAGCTGTGGCTCTCACGGTGCGGGAAGCTCTGCCCTCCAGGCTGGGACTGGCACATGGCTTGGCCAGGAGAGGACTGTGCCCTCTCATCAGTCCGAGGCTGGAACCTGGCCACACACGGTGGCCGCGCTCCACACCCTTCTACCAAAGCATCCATGTGCCTGGGCTTCTGTGAAAGCGAGGGCATTTGGCCGCGAGGCGAAGCCCTTAGGCTGAGCGGTGAAGGCCCCTCTCCGGATGGCACAGCCCGCAGGGAGGTGGCACTGCTCCCTTTCACAGGCGCCTCGGAGAGGAACCGTATTGCAGTGTGGCTCCAGCAGTGGGCACACCCATCGCCAGAGGGTCTTGTAAGGATGCGGGACCCTGTGGGCCTCTCTGACCAGCTCCAGGCGATGCCGCAGCTGCTGACCACCAGTTAGGGGCTGTGCCGGGGTCCGGACGGGGCCTGAGGCCACAGCCTCGCCGGTCCAGGGTGGAGCCAGCCGGAGCCCTTGCGCATTAGTGAAGGCGGGTTCAGTCCTACAGAGACGCCGCTCCTGTAATTTGAAGCACAGGGAGGCGGTGCTGAATGCCACTCACTAATCACCTGTCCCGGCAGCGGAGATGAAAGGAAAAGCCGGCGGTGTGTTTACCCAGGGCCGGCGGCTCTGCAGATCCGGACACAGTGCCCGGGTCATGGAGGGCGTCTCCCGGGCGCTGTCTACATGCCATTTCCCAGCCCTCTGGCTACGGAGGATTTCTCCGGGAACACAGGGCTTCACCACACACACAGCATCTCCTGTTTGGAGTCCCAGTGCCAGCGCGCTACGGCCCAGTGAACCAGTCGCATGTCCTGGTTTGGGGACTTCTGATGGTCGCTTGAGGATCTTCCCCGGCCCCTCCAGGTATGAGCACGTGGAACGGCACACTATGTATACAGAATCCTCTGTAAGAAAAGGCTAGTAGCCCTAGCTGGCTTGGCTCAGTGGATAAAGCATCAGCCTGGGGACTGAAGGGTCCCAGGTTCCATTCCGGTCAAGGGCACAGGCCTGGGTTGCGAGCTCGATCTCCAGTGGGGAAGCGTGCAGGAGGCAGCCAATCAATGATTCTCTCTCATTAATGTTTCTATCTCTTCATCTCCTTCCTCTCTGAGAAATAAAAAAATATATTAAAAGAAAAAGAAAGAAAAGGCTAGTAGGCAAATAGAACGAATGGGGGAAGGACCGAATAACCGGTCGCTATGACGTGTGCTGTCCACCAGGGGAATGCGAGTGGGACACGGCAGGCATTGGCCATGGTGGAGCAGGTGAGCGGGGGTGCCAGACCAAGGCAGGGTGCCAGGAATTGCCATCGGGGCGAGCCCCTGGTGGTTACTGAAAATTCTTTGCTCCCATGCGCCGTGGTCCCACCCAGTGCTCACACCTGCTGCTGGTGCCTGCTACCGGCCCCAATCACTCAGTGCCACCAGCAGGTGTGAGCAGCCGCTGCCAGCCCCTGAGGGCGTCTCCAGCTCCCCCTGCTCCTGAGGGGCAATCGGGGCAGCAGCTGCCACTTGCACCTGCTGATGGCACTGGGCCCAAACGCCCCATGGCATCAGTGAGTGGGAGTGGCAGCCGCGGGAACAGGGCAACCAGCAGACAGGGGACCAGGGGACATGGTGGGAGGGGCCAGGCAGGGGCATGGCCCTCATTTTCTTTCTTTCTTTCTTTAAAAAAAATATATTTTATTGATTTTTTACAGAGAGAAAGAGAGAGGGATAGAAAGTTAGAAACATCGATGAGAGAGACACATCAATTAGCTGCCTCTTGCACACCCCCTACTGGGGATGTGCCCGCAACCAAGATACATGCCCTTTGACTGGAATTGAACCCGGGACCTTTCAGTCCACAGGCCAATGCTCTATCCACTGAGCCTAACTGGTTTCAGCAATTTTTTTTTCTTTTTAAAAAATATATTTTTATTGATTTTAAAGAGGAAAGGGAGAGAGATAGAAACATCATTGATGACAGAGAATCATTGATCAGCTGCCTGTTGCACACCTCCTACCAGGGATTGAGCCTACCACCCGGGCATGTGCCCTGACCGGGAAGTGAATTGGGGATTTCTTGGTTCGTGGGTTAATGCTCAACTGCTGAGCCACACGGCTGGGCAACACATGCTGTTTTCAGAGCAGCTGGCTTGGGCCCACTCAACTCTCCACAGCCTGCTGAAGGCACATGTAGGGCTGTGTCGCATGCCTTCAGGTCACCATCCATTCCCCTGGTGGCCGGGACACACAGCCTGGCCCTCTCGGGTGCTGCATCATCAGGGAGGGAGGGAGGTGCCATGGAGACGGGACTCCGCAGATCTTCCCCTGAGACTGAGAGTGGGCTTTGGAGTAGAGCACCACGGGACGCTGTGCGGGGTTTTCTGTTTACAGCCCCTGCCTGCAGCTGCCGTATCATGGACGGGGTTGTCGGGAAGAGTTGGTGACGCACCCTGTGAACATCTACGCATGACGAGCAACACCGAGGCAGGAAGGATGGGAAAATGAAGGGGTCCTTTTATTATATCTTAAAGATGAATGAACTCTTAAAAAGCTGTAGGGGAGAAACCCCTTACGGCCAAGTGACTTTCATCTTTCTCGGGTCACAACGAATGGGTAGGTTTGTCTATACAAACCCTGACGTCTTTGAACTAATCTCTTAGTTCGCGCTCCAAGGCAAGGTGAGAGTTGTCAGTCTTATTGGTCACTCACAATCACCAAGAATTGGAAGGGACCTCGCATGCCATTTATTGGACACAGACATCCCGTTTGACAGACGAGAAGTCTTGCTGAGGGGGGCTTGACCCCCGGGAATAGTTACAACGACAGTGACACCAAGTCCTCTCCAGGTGCTGCATATTTTCCAGACATTGCCTGCTTAATTACCCTGTTTCCCCGAAAATAAGACAGTGTCTTATATTAATTTTGCTCGCAAAGATGCACTAGGTCTTATTTTCAGGGGATGTCTTATTTTTCCAGGAAGAAGAAGACGGTACACATTTATTGTTGAACAAAAAGGAAATTTATGACCTGTCTACGGTACGGTAGTCGTTGTCATCACAAACCAGCTCTCTGATGGGCTGCAGCGCAGCCGGAGCTGTTCAGGCAGTGCGAGGTCTCTTTAAATCAGGAGTCAGATGCCTGACGGTAGCTTTGGGGGCCTTATATTCTGGGGAGGCCTTATGATCGGGGAGGTCTTATTTTCAGGGGGGTGCCTTATATGACAGCGAGAGTCAAAACTGGAAGTTGGTCTTATTTTTGAGGGATGTCTTACTTTCGGGGAAACAGGGTATCTCCTCCCTCCACTATGACATGGACTCCATCTTTAGAATCCTTTTACAGATGAGGAAAGTGAGACTTAACCAGGGTGTTGGGCCCGGCCGCTGTGGCTCAGTGGCTGAGCGTTGAACATGGAACCAGGAGGTCCCGGTTCCATCCCCGGTCAGGGCACAGGTCTGGACTGTGGGCTCCATCCCCGGTCGGGGATATGTGCAGGGGGCAGCTGATGGATGATTCTCTCATCATTGATGCTTCTCTCTCTCTCTCTCTCTCTCCCTTCCTGAAATGGAAGAAAAAAATAAATACTAAAGAGGGTGACGACGCTCTCCAGATCTCCAAGGAGTAAGGGGCAGGATTTGAACCCAGAGCCCGCAGTGGGTCCTGCCACCAGGCTCCGGCAAACGTGGGTGGCCAGACACGGGCCGCGCCCGGCACTGACCGTTGAGGGTGTTGGTGCGGTGCGCGTCCAGGAGGCGGAAGTACTCCACCAGGGCCTTGACGTTCCGCACGGAGAGCAGGCAGTACAGCTTGTCCAGGTAGAGGAACCACAGGAAGGACCCGCTCCTCAGCTTCATGGAGGAGGTCCGCATGCCCATGGCTCGGCAACGGCAGGGCCGCAGCGAACGCGGCCTCGGAACCGGAATGTTCGCGCCGGGAAGCTCCGGAGGGAGAGCTTCCCCCACAAAGCAGTGTGGGAACAGTCTAACCGGCCCGGCCGGCGTGGCTCCCTGGCTGAGCGTCCACCTAGGAACTAGGAGGTCACGGTTTGATTCCCGGCCAGGGCACCTGCCCAGGTTGCGGGCTCGATCCCCAGTGGGAGGCATGTAGAAGGCAGCAGATAGATGATTCTCTCTCATCATGGATGTTTCTATCTCTTGCTCCCTCTTCTTTCCTCTCTGAGATCAATAACAATATGTAGAATATTTCATGTTAACTGTGATTGGAAGGAAATAATGAGTGCCCTGGCTGGTTTGGCTCAAGTGGATAGAGCATCGGCCTGCGGCCTGAAGGATCCCAGGTTTGATTCAGGTCAAGGGCACATGGCCAGGTGGCTGGCTCAGTCCCCAGTAGGGAGCCTGCAGGAGGCAGCTGATCAGTGATTCTCTCTCATCACTGATGTTTCTCTCTCTCTCCCCTTCTCCCTTCCTCTCTGAAATCAATAAACATATGTTTAGCCAAGACCGATTTGGCTCAGTGGATAGATCATCGGCCTGCAGATTGAAAGGTCCCAGGTTCAATTCCGGTCGGGGGCATATACCTTGCTTGCGGGCACATCTCCAGTGTGGGGCGTGCAGGAGGTGGCTGATCGATGTCTCTCTCTCATCAATGTTTCTGACTCTCTATCCCTCTCCCTTCCTCTCTGTAAAAAATCAATAAAATATATTTAAAAAAATAAAATAAATAAACATATGTTTAAAAGAGAAAAGTAAATGATGATGGCTTCCTCCCGGTTTTCCAGCCTTGCTCTCCCCTCCTGATCCCCTGATGGTCCCTCCTTCACCATAGACGCAGGAGAGATGGCACACACATGAAAACATCTTACACGGCCGGCTGGTTCTCAGAGGAATAGTCACAGCCTGACTGGGTCCATTGGAAAACAAGCAGTGAAAATGCACATCATTCTAAAGGGACCCAGAAAAGGAAGTGAAATAAAACCAAACAGAGAAGGAAGTGTTTACGGACCAAAACACACATAAGTGAACCAGAATTATGGATTATATAATCAGGATCCCCGAAACTGGTTTGGCTCAGTGGCTAGAACGTTGGTCTGCACACTGAAAGGTCCCAGGTTCGATTCTGGTCAAAGGCATGTACCTTGCTTTCAGACACATCCCCAGTGGGGGGCGAGCAGGAGGCAGCTGATCCATGTTTCTAACACACTATCCCTCTCCTTTCTTCTCTGTAGAAAATCAATAAAATATATTTAAAATAGCAGAAACCAGTTTGGCTCAGCGGATAGAGCGTTGGCCTGCAGACTGAAGGGTCCCAGGTTTGATTCCAGTCAAGGGCATGTACCTTGGTTGCGGTCACACCTCCAGTGGGGGGTGTGCAGGAGGCGGCTGATCAATGTCTCTCTCTCATTGATGTTTCTAACTCTCTATCCCTCTCCCTTCCTCTCTGTAAAAAAATCAATAAAATATATTTAAAAATATATATTTAAAATATATATATATATAAGATCAGGATCTGTCTTCTTCACGTTCTTTATAAGGAAAAATGTCCAACCTGCCCCAAAGCGGGTTAGTGTGGTAAACCTACATGGAACCACGGGCTCCAATAACCATCGCCTCAGGGCCAGTCTTGTTCCATCTGTCCGCCACCCACCGCCACCAGCAGCACTGTGTTATTTGAAGCAAATCTCAGCCATGACTTCTCATCTGTAAAAATGTGATTATTTCAAAAAGAGTGACATTGGAAAAAGTATAACCACATACTTTTATGCCTAAAAAAAAAACAATGACCATTTCTTTTAAAAAAATATATATTTTATTGATTTTTTTTTTTTTTACAGAGAGGAAGGGAAAAGGATATTGATTCTTTACAGAGAAGAAGGGAGAGGGATAGAGAGTTAGAAACATCAATGAAAGAAACATTGACCAGTTGCCTCCTGCACATCCCCTACTGGAGATGTGCCCGCAACCAAGGTACATGCCCTTGAATGGGACTCTTCAGTCCGAGGGCCGACGCTCTATCCACTGAGCCAAACCAGTTAGGGCTACAATGACCATTTCTTACTGTTATCAAATATCCAGTCAGCATGCAAATCTTCCTGTTTGTTAAAATGTTAAAATTTGTTTTTGAGATATGATTGACATATTAAATTCAGGTGTAGAACAGAGACTAGGCATTTATATACCTTCAAACGTTTTTTTATTGTTTAAAGTATTACATATGTCTCCTTTTTTCCCCAATTGTATGTCTTTACCACCCCCCACCCCGCTTTAAAATTTTTAACAGATGAATTATTTAAGTCAGGACTCCAAACAGGTCTGCACGTCACATTGAGACCGCTTCATCTTCACAAGAATCGTGAAGTCCCCTTTCTATCTTTCTCACTCTTTCTGCAATTTATTTGGTGGAGAATCCAGACTGTCATGTGGAGGAAAACACAGATTTTTGCAGGTTTTATCTCCAATGTGTTAACATGTCATCCTGTCTCCCCTGTTTTCTGTAAACTAGTAGTTAAAAAGCTGGTTTTAGGAAAAGATCAGTAAGAACAGGCAATTTTTTTTGGCAAGTATGATAAGGAGAAAAAGATTTTTAAAAAGTAAGAATGAAGCCCTAGCTGGTTTTGCTCAGTGGATAGAGCATCAGCCTGCTTTAGTCCGGGGTTCGATTCCGGTCAAGGATACGTTCCTGGGTTGCAGGGTCCTCCCTGGCCCGGGCCCTTGGCCAGGACTCATGCAGGAGGCAGCCGATTGGTGTGTTTTTCTCCCGTAGATATTTCTCTGGGTCTTTCCCTCTCTCTTCTACTCTTCCTGAAAGTCAATGGAAAAATATCCTCAGGTGAGGATTAACAACAACAAACTAACAACAAATGATAAAGGAAGCCATTGATAAGGAAGAGATGAAAAAATTGATAAGAATACTATATACAATGCTATACCAATACTTTGAAAATCTACATTAGCTCTAGCCAATAAATATGTAACACAAGTTACAAACACATCATGTACGTAGTGTTAAATTTCCTGGTGTATACATTTAAAAAATGAAACTAGTTTTGATCATTTTATTTAATCCAATGTATCCAAAGTATTTCAATTCGTAATCAATATATTTTAAAATTCTTTTCTAATCGTTTTCCCCCCAGCTTTATTGGGATATGATTGACATATAACACTGTGTAAGTTTAAGGTCTACAATGGGGTCATTGGACATAGATGTTCATATGGTGCAATGTTGGCCACAGTAAGGTGATGAGCTGAGGAGAACTCTCCAGATCTATTCCTTTAGCGTCTTTCGTGTGTATAATACGGTGTTAAGTGTAGTCACCGGGCCGTGCATTAGATGCCCAGAACTTATTCATCTGAGGACCATCTTCACCATTTCCCCAACCCTGGAAAGCAGTCTGTTCTCTGAGTTCAGGTTTTGGCTTTTTTGTTGTTTTTTAAAGTATGTGAATAAAAATGTGTCCTTTGGAGGAAACTGGTGTTGCTCAGTGGCTAGAGCGTCGGCCTGCGGACTGAAAGGTCCCAGGTGCAATTCCCGTCAAGGGCATGTACCCTGGTTGCGGGCACATCCCAATAGGTAGTGTGCAAGAGGCAGCTGATGGATGTTTCTCTCCCATCGGTGTTTCTAACTCTCTATTCCTCTCCCTTCCTCTCTGTAAAAAATCAAAAAAAAAAAAATATATATATATATATATATATATATATATAAAATTTGAGAACTTCTCCAACTCACTTTCAAAGGGCACATTTTTATTCACATTCACAAGGATGAGCATGGCACTGAGCGTTAGCATTAAAAAAGAGAGAGAGGCCCTCTCGGGTGTGGCTCCGTGGAGAGAGCCTGGTGCTGAGGCCTGAAAGGTCCCAGGTTCAATTCCAAGTCAAGGGCACATCCACGGGCTCGATCCCCAGCAGGAGGCGTGCGGGAGGCAGCAGATCAGTGATTCTTTCTCATCATTGATACTTCTATCTCTCCCTCTCCTTTCCTCTCTGAAATCAATTATATATATATATATATACACACACACAGAGAGAGAGAGAGAGAGAGAGAGGAAAAGAGCCAGTAAAGGAGGAGGAGGCGGGGCGTGTAACGGAACGCTCCCCACGGAGGAGCTGCCTGCCTGCAGGGCGCTGGGTTTAAATGGGAAATTAAGAACCAGCAGCGTCTCACTGAATGAGCGCACACACATCTGGCGGCCGCCCTGGAGCCGGGACGCGTCCCGGGGGGCTCCTTCTCCCAGGCCCCGGCGCTGGCCGGCTCGGGGCTGGGCCGGGCGCGCCTGGGAAGCAGGAAGCGCTCCGGGAAGCGGGGCCTCCGGGGAGCGCGCGGGGCCGCAGGGGCGCAGCCGGGCGCGCGGCGGGAGGCTGCACCGCGCCGCCGGGGAGCGCGCCCCGGAGCCGGCGGCGGCGGACGTGGAGCCGCGGGCTGGCGCTCCCCCCGCCGCCGGGCGCCGCCACCTGAACGGCGGGCGCGATGCAGCCGCGCACCCTGGAGGGCGAGTGGGGGGCGGACACGGAGCTTCCAGCCGCTCCCCGCTCTGGGCCTCGGACAGCGCCCCGGGCGCGCTCACGGGGAGCCCATCCGCATGGAAATGTGGGGACCGCCCGGCGCGGCGGGTCTCCCCCGGACTCGGCACGCCTCCGGCGAGGGGGTCCCCAGGAACTCCCCGGTGCGGCGGGCCGGCGGGCGGCCGGCGGACTACAATCCCCAGAATGCCCTGCGGCGAGGGGCGGGGC
>PVJN01042741.1:0-18109 GCA_004026805.1 Lasiurus borealis | reverse complement strand
GTTTAAAAGAAATATAGTAATGAAGTTTATTCATTTTAGACATTGTGATTTTTATATCTTCCACATTTTTATAATCCAACTCTTGGATAAAATAATATTTTGAGGGTTTTTTCTATCATCTTCCAATTTCAATAACAAAGGTCTAAAATATAGAGAACAATAGCCCTAGCCATTTTGGCTCAGTGGATACAGTGTAAGCTTGTGTACAGAAGGGTCCTGGGTCTGATTCTGTTCAAAGGCAGGTGCCTCAGTTGCAGCTTGATCCCTGGCCCTAATCAGGGCATGTGAAGGAAGCAAACAATTGATGTTGTCTCTCTCACATCAAGTTTCTCTCTCTGTCTCTCATCCTCCCTTCCACTCTCTCTGAAAATCAATGGAAAAAATGTTCTCAGGTAATGATTAACATGAACAAAAACAACAGCAAAATAAAATAAAATAAACTATAGAGAAAAATAAATATATTTAACATGATTATAATTTTTGTGGAATGTACTGAAATCTACATAATATTTATCTTCAAATTTTTTAAATCTACTAGTTTTAACTTTCTGCACTTATCTCTTCTTACTTCAGGAAATACTCAGAAAATGATGCATCATGAATTGTGTTTTTCCTTAGGTGAGGTGTGATTTATCCCATTACAATAATTGGCTTCATAGAATAAAATAGAAGTATAATTAAAGCCATGCTTATATCCAGAAATCCTATAGCTACAAAATAAAACATGGAAACAGTTACCCAATAATTTGGCATGAATATCCAAATAGTATTCTTCTTCAAGATAGACTCAGTATTTAGAAACATGTTGTATCTTCTAACATATCATTTTCATGTGGAGCATCTTGGGATAAAAGATAAATAAAAAATATCTACAATTTAATAATCAATTTCTTGTATCATTGAAGATAAAAAAATCAAAATAATTTAAAAAATTGTTGAATGCATAGTATAATTCAGTGGCTAAGAGCAGGGTTCAAAATCAATAATCTACATGGACTTATGGCTTTTACCTACTTCTCCCTGCATAAATTACATATGCACATGAGTTTATTTTCTACAAATGAGGTGATAGTAAAAACCCAAGACATATGTTTCAATGTTTCAAGTCCTTTGAAAGAGAGTATCCATGTTGTCATTTATAAATTCAGTTTAATTTTGCCAAAATGATTCCATA
Source organism: Lasiurus borealis (assembly GCA_004026805.1). Lineage (NCBI taxonomy): Eukaryota > Metazoa > Chordata > Mammalia > Chiroptera > Vespertilionidae > Lasiurus > Lasiurus borealis. Next base: position 16,935 of record PVJN01042741.1, on the reverse strand, counting down.
ACTATCTTTACTAGAAATTTCTAACTTATTTATTTTATATGTGAAATATATATTATGTTGGTGTGTCCATATACATATTTCTATGCCTTCAGGTACATGGAAGTGGAAGAAATTACTTTTGCCTTTTATTTCTTACTAGAGGCCAGATGCATGAAATTTGTGGATTGGGGGTGAGTGTGTATCCCTCAGCCCAGCCTGCACCCTTTCCAACCTGGGACCCCTTTCATAATCCAGGACTGCTAACTTCCAACTGCTTGTCTGCCTGACTGATTGCCCCTAACTGCTTCTGCCTGCCAACCTGAGCACCCCCTAACCGCCCTCCCCTGCAGGTCTGGTCTTCCCAACTGCCTTCCCTTCCAGGCCTGGTCTCCCCCAACTGCCCTCCTCTGTAGGCCTGGTCCCCACCTCCAACTGTCCTCCCCTGCAGGCCTGGTTGCCCCCAACTGCTTGCCCCTGCAGGCCTGCTCCCCCCACAACTGTCCTTCTCTGCTGGCCTGTCACCCCTAACTGTCCTTCCCTGCAGGCCTGATTGCCCTCAATTGCCCTCCCTTATAGGCCTGGTCCCTACCTACGAACTGCCCTCCACTACCGGCCTGTTCACCCACAACTGCTCTCCCCTGTCAGTCTTCTTGTGGCAGCCATCTTGAGTCTACATGGGGGCGGCCACCTTTGACCACATGGGGCAGCCATTTTGTGTGTTGGAGTGATGGTCAATTTGCACATTACTCTTTTATAAGATAGGGTTTTTTAGTATGTTTTTATTAAGATAATCTCATAAATCCTATGCTCTCCCTGAGACTAGAACTTTTTTTCTCTCTCTCTTTCCAGGGCAGAGTCCTATAGGATGTTTATTGAACCTAGCAGATGATCACAGAAAAGTATTAACAATGGGCTTATATGGATTAATAAAGCTCTAGCCATGAGAGCACTTACCTGCCAGTAGCATTTCTAGAGCTAGGGATAAATGGTTTTACCAATTCTCTATCATCTCTTAAAGTACTAATAAAACATGGTAGTTTGAAGAAAAAAGGAGGACATACTACTTTATACCAGGTAATTTCTGAGAATTTCCAAAGTATATTTTATGGCAGTTTTCTCTATAGAGCTTTATCTACCTATGGCATTGCTTTGAAAGGTAAACTTTAAATTGATATTAAGTCTAACCTACCTTATTTTATTTCAAGTGAAACTGAACCTTTGGAAAAAGAAAAAGATTAATTATAGTAGCAATTAAAAAAAAACTGCTACCTTCTAAATCAGTGAATCACTTGTCTTGATTATTTTAATGAGGCTCTCTTCATTTACATAACTTTTTCCTTTCAGCAGTCGGTCCAATTACCTTGTTTTCTTGTTTTATGACTCTGCTAATAAATACAGCATTTATAATCCATGAAATCAGCTCCCCTATTCAATGTTATTTGTTTTTGTCTCCAACTCCCTTTTTCTTAAATGCCATTTGAAAATCAGGTTTGTTTAATGGAACTGTTGCTTTCCTAATAGCTGTGACACCTTGAAATTCTCCATCAATTAAAGCTGAGGACTATGTTAGTCTTGCAGTTTTTAAAATTGATTTAATTTTAGTTCTTTTAGAAATTAATAACAACATTAAAGTTGAGGCTATAGTCTTGCATTTGAAATGTTGTATTAACCTGGAAGAAAAAAAAAAAGATTAAGTGTTAATGTCCTTGATAAAAAATATACTATGTTGGTAAAAGAAAAGATATTCTACTTTCCAAGATCAAACTAGCTCTATGTGGTGTAGATAAATCAGATCCCCACATCAAGATCAAGCATACCCTGGGCTGCAGAGATTGAGAAGATAATTTAATAAATGAGTAGAGCAAACTAGTGCAATGAGAGGACCTGAGAGTGGAATTTCCTAGGTGAGTTCATTCACTATCCCTAGGATAAGAGCTGGCACTGAGAAGTAAATCATGATCACTATAAATGTATTTATAGGACGGGTTGTGTATGTATGCTGAGGAATAAAATTCCATTATTAACAACACAAAGTTTCATGCTTTTCTCCCTAAACTCCTATATTTGAAGAAATAACTTTCCATTTGATTATTATCCATTGCAGATACTGAATAAATGTATTATTCAGCAAATGCATTTAATTTGCATCCTAATATTCTCCAAAGTAAAAATTATTGATTTTCTTTCTCACTTTTAATATTGGTTTTGCAAATGCACCCCAAGGATATATTACTGGAGACATGTAATACAAATGTTTTCTTTCTTTAAATACTACTTTACTGAAGAAAGAGAGGGGGAAAGTCCTGAATAAAACATACATAAATCATATTTTCACAAAGGAATGTCCCAATTAATCTTATGGCAGGGCTTAATGAAACACAGACTTGTACAAGAAACTAGGGGCTCAAAAATGCTTGTTTCTCTCACAGGGATGTAAAGTACAGCAGCCTAGGGCAGTGGTCAGAAAATTTTGGCTTGTGAGCCACATCGAGGTTTGCCTTAATGTTGACTAATGATTTTACTGACCACTGGGATAGGGGCTTAATCACAAGGATCAACAGCCTGTAATTATTGGAATCTAGAGAAGGGAATACAGTCAATCATATTGTAATGACTTTATGGTGTTAGGTGGGTATTAGAATTATCAGGGAGATGATTTTATAAATTATATAAATGTCTAACCTCTATGCTATACACCCGAAACTAATACAAAATAATATTGAGGGTCAATTATAATTGAGGAGAAAAAAAAAAAAAGCTGGTCTTCTCAATAGCTTTTTTACAACCCATTTATTGTCGAAAACTAAATATTGTTCTCACTAAATGGATGTAAACAGGAAGCCAGAAGGCTGGTCAACCTTAATTGCTCTGAAAGGTCAGAGCTAATTACTCACTGTTTAGTTGAAACATTATTGGTTAAAGCAACCTCTGTTTGTTTCATGTTAATTTCTGTTTTTGTTATTTCCTGCCTAAAGGCTAGGGGTATGTCCAACGCCTTAATCAAAGGGAGAAAAAGGCCAGAGCAAATGGCAGTCCTTTCCACTAGAGGAAGGCTCCCACCTGGCCCCCCAATATCACCATTTTGTTTGCGTGAGGCCTCCTTCAGAACCCAAACCGTGACCCGGGAACCCTGAACCACGTGGGACGTGGAAAGAGGTTCCCACATCTGGCGCCCAAACAGGGACTGCGGAAAGAGGTGCTGACATCTGGTGCCTGACCACAGGAAGTCTGGAGGAGAAGGTATTATTCGCCTAAGAGGGAAGGAAGGAAAATTCACCAAGGAAAATGGTGAGGGAAGATTCACCTAGGAAAAGGTGAGGGGAATTCAACATACGCAAAGCCCACGGATTAACTACAGAGTCGCAATCTGTAAGTAGGGTGGGAACGTCTTTTGCAGCCAGGCTAATGGGGAAGAATTAGGTTATAAATATAAAGTAAACTTTATTATAGACTTTTGGTTTGCAAGCTTAAATAATGTGGTTTCTTGTTCAAATTAAAATCTTAGTTTGCATTTCGAATCTGAAATCCGTAATAAGTGAAACTCCACTGCTGAAACCGCCTCTGGTGTGGAGAAATTCAAAGGTGGCAGGAGAGGGCAAGGCTCTCTGCTCTCCTGCAATGAGATTACTGAAGGTTTCATTTAAAAATTATAAGAGAACTCGCAGGGAAATGCTAATCTTGGCCAAATTAGGTGCTAGTTATTATTTTGGAAAGCGAAAAAGAAACAAAAAATTTAAGAATTGTCTTTATCTTTTAAGCATGAAAAGAAATTCAGCCAGATCTGTTACTGATGCTTTCCTCCCTGAAGTAAGCAGGATGTGGAGGAAGAGAGACACTGTGGCAATCCAGTATGAAAGTCCACTCTCTCAGTATACTAATCTAAAGTCTCCTTTCTCGCCATGAAAAAGTTTTAAAAAATTTAGAGATGTGTCTGGAATTTCTGTACTCATGAGGAGAGAAGCTCAGCTTAAAAAGAAATGCGCGCAATTGTCCACCTTTTTGGACATATTAGACAGGGTTTTAAGCTGGAATCTCTCCGCAAAAGCTGCAGAAAAAGAAAAACCAGAATTGGTCTTTATTTTTTAAGAAAAATGGCATGAAGGAACCAAAAGGAAAATATTTTGTGTTATTAATCAAGGTTTTCAGCTAAAGTTACTAAATTAAATTGGGAGAAAATAAAATAAAATTTCTCTAATAATTAGGAATTCAAAATATGTTGTTGATTGGTCTAATAAAAAAGGATTAATTCTGTGATTCCCAACTGACAGTTTAAAGATATAATTGATATCTTAAGATAATTATAAAAAATATTATAATCTTTAAATCATATATGGATATATATATTTGATGGTTTTTTCCATGTTAAAATTTCAAGCCTTTAACAGAGATGATTCTTGTAAAGTTCCATGGGCCCAGAGTAATACAAGAAATTTGTGCTCTCTTTTTAAAGGACATCTTCTTAAGTTTAACCGATCTAATATACTTGAAATTTTATGGAAAGCTTTATCAAATAAGAATTAATAAATATATTTTAAATGTTGTAAAGGTTTTGGCCTCTAAGAAGAACGCAAGGTAGTACTCTAGGGAGATGCATAAACACTCAGCCTCTGAGAGATCCAGTCTCTCGGTATCCTAGATGTCAGAGAGGTGAGACAATGGGTGAGACAATGTAAATCAAAATTTAATAGAAATGGGCAGCCTCTAAATCAAGATACAGGCTATGGTCAACCACTGGGAAACGGCCAGAGGGGTGCCCCCCAGTCACATTATTAATAGGGGAATCCTGCCCTGCAAGGCCCACAGTGGATTCCCTCATCCGAGCAACTCCAGGAAGCGCTGGCCTGGATCTTAACAGCACTATAGCAGGAACTTTGACTCCTGATAGTGCTCTGCAAGCTATTCCTACAGGAATTTGGGGTCCTATGTCACCGGGAGCATGATAAAGAAGATGGTACAGATGCCTAAGAACGTATTGCTTGCAATACCAACAGTTACCAGCTGTACAGTAATATTTCCTGGGGCACATGGGGAAGTATTTTTGACTTATATTCCTGACCCTTCATGGGTAAGAACCCTTTGGTGTACTGATTCCCTGTTTCTTATAGTCTCTAAGAAGGGCAAAATTAAGTAAATATTTCTTAAAATTCCAATATTAGAATTTAAAATGACAAAAAGCCCAAAGCCACCTGTATTCTTAAGCTAAAGGTGGGGCAACATTTTGTGGCTTGTGAATCAGACATAAACATTTACTAAATTTCTTTTGCTTTAAAATTGAGATACCTATTTTAATTAACAAATTAGGTTTTTATTTTTGTAAGCAATTTGATTAAGTATTCTAATAAAGTAACTAAGACCTTGTCTATACAAAAAAGAAATTGATAGCCAGTTTGAAATTGAATTGCCATGGCCTAGAACAAAAGAATTTCCTTACATAATATTACTCTACAATGTCATTATAATTTTTTTTTGACAAATATGCCAAACAAACTTACAATCTAATTCTCTGAATATTTGGTAGCAATTTAAATAAATAAATAAATAAATAAATAAATAAATAAATAAATAAATAAATAAATAGCATAAAAGGAATTAAGGCAGGGAGAAGGCACTTGAGCATTCTATATTGGCTTTTCTTGCTCTTTATGCCAAGAGAGACCCTCCCACAGCTGTCGCCTGAGCTTTCTGTTCATGCTGAGGTTGAAGCCTCGTGTTGGCTGATACCATGGATCTGTCTCTCACCCAATGGTGTGAGCTGGGCCCTTCCTGGAGAAGAAACCTGGGTTCCCCAAGATATGTGATCAGTGCTGGGACCCTGCCAGCAGGCGAGGGGATCCCAAGGCAGGTACTGGGCGTGGAGGCCACAAGGGCATCGGCTACCAAGGAGACGGAACTGAACCTCACATCAACCTGCTTGTCCCCGGAGGATGGCTGGTTAGCCAGAGACAGGCAACTGGAACTTATACATTACACCGACCACCGCCTAAGCCAGGAACTGGGCCTTATGCCACCCTGCTTTCCAATGACGGGTAAGGTGGGTTGGTACTGTATGGTAGTTCCTGACTTAAGACAGGCACAGTCGCAGAGGGGCCATCAGGAAAAAGCTTGGGGATCAACAGAGGTTGATCCTCATCCCTCAACATTGCAGGGGCTTGAACCTTCGCCCTTTCTGAGGGAGGTCTCCTGCCCCATGGCTGCTCCGATTGGGACCTAGGTGACAAGACATAGACTTGGCCCAGCTCCGTTCGGGACACAGATGACAGACAAAGATTTGGTGCAGCTCAGATCGGGACTCAGCAACAGACAGACTTGGCTGACAGTTGCCCTATATTCTAAATCCAACTTAACATCAGGAATGCTTAGGGCCTACTCAAGAATGCAAATAATCCTTTCCACTAATATTTACAGGATAAAACTAAGATTGTTGTTAGAATATTAAATTTAACAATAAAAATAGTAGTTAAATTTTCAAATTAATTTAATTGGTTAATTGAAATAGGTGAATATTCAAGAAAATTTAATTGTACTGGAAAAGAGTTGTTCCTAAAGTATAAACTTAAATTTCTATTGGTGGTTCATTGCATGGTAAAATTACTTAACATGCAATAAACATAAAGCAGTCATATTTACATTATAAAAATTTCCCAAAAGCCTCATAATTAAATAAGAAAAGGGGGATAGTACAGTAATATTATGTAAGGAAAAAGCATCCTATAAGCAAATTACATCTAAAAAATTCTTACTTAACAGCAAGACACCCATGAAAAACATACATAGTATTAAAATAAGTCAAAGGAAAATCATTTGGGCAAAAATAAAAAGGATCCAAAGTCAAATTTATAGAAAAAATTCCTTTACTAACTTTTGGTTGAGAATGTTTATATATTTTCAGAAAAACAGCTCCAAGACCATGAGAATTCCTACAACAGAGAATTTTCCAACTATGAAGATGAGAGGAGAAGCAGTCCAGAGATGGAAGATGCTGAGGACACCTTGCCATCCTAACAGTCAGCAGCTGTACATCGATGCAGGTTGCCCAGCACCAAACCAGAGAGGGTCAGACCCGCATTGCCACCATTTGTCCACCATCCAGAACTGAAATATCATTGCTAATATGTACATTGAAAAAACTGTTGGACATTGAACCTGGGGTTCAAAGGACTGTTGGTCCAGAAAGAAAGATACTATAGACTTATTCATTTACCTCTTAGCATAGCCATTGTTGCTTGTCTTATTTTTTTGTTCTTAATATTTATTTCTAGTCTGTAGGTACAGATTTTTTAGAGGAAAGAAAACAGGGGAGATGTCGGAAACCAAATATTGTTCTCACTAAATGAATGTAAACAGGAAGCCAGAAGGCTGGCCAACCTTAACTGCTCTGAAAGGTCAGAGCTAATTACTCACTGTTTAGTTGAAACATTATTGGTTGAAGCAACCTCTATCTGTTTGTTTCATGTTAATTTCTATTTTTGTTATTTCCTACCTACAGGCTAGGGGTGTGTCCCAAAGCCTTAATAAAAGGGAGAAAAAGGACAGAGCAAATGGCAATCCTTTCCACTAGAGGAAGGCTCCCACCTGGCCCCCCAATATCACCAAATTAATATTTTCTAGTCTCTCATTTAATTTGCGTGTGGCCTTCTTCAGAACCCGAACCCTGACATGGGAACCCTGAACCACGCGGGACGTGGAAAGAGGGTCCCACAATTTATGATAGATACACAATCACAAGGAAAATAGAGAATAAAGACTATATCAAGTTTAATAATTAAATATGTAGAATTAAGTTAATATATGCTAATAGAATACACTATTAAAAAGTTTTTTTATTATAGGTTTTATGGCAGCACCATCTTTGTCTAACCCCTGAGGCTAAAAATATTGTTCAAAGTAATACTCAAATACATTGTTCATTTTTTCTAATTAGAAAGAAAAAAATACTTCCATCATGTGAGACACAGCATAAAGATGGTAGCCTGTGTGAGTGTTAGAGAAAACCAGAATAATCAAACCATGCTCGGAAAGTTTGGAGTTACATTTATTTCATGTGGATCCAGGGGAAAATGTTCTCAAAATCTGGCTCCAACATGCAGAAATTTTCTCTATTTATATGTTTTTACCTTCTTTGTCTCCCAAATATGGGATGTTTCCTGCTCCTTCACAAGTTCTTAAAGGGCCCCTATGTGCTGAGGCCTTGAGGCCTCAACCAAATGCCTGGCCTGGTGCCAGCACTGATAATTTTGTCCAGCGAAGGTTTAATGGCCTCTCTGAAGTGAGAATAGTCTCATTTTTCTTACTATTTAAGCAAGCAAACATTTACAGAAACCAATAGCAAGGTTAAAATTACAATCAGCAGTTCTTATATAAGATGGATGCTTCATTCCCCAGTGGTTTTATGTACATGAGTCAAATCATTGACTCTTGGTTATTGTCAAGAAGGGTATTATATTTACCCCCGAGGACTATAATTTTAATTTTCTGTCTAATAAAGTTAGTGAGCCTACTTATAACATAAGGGCCCAGAATTTGAGAAACATTTTCCTCTGGACTCACGCAAAATAAATGTAACTCCAAACTCTCTGAGCATGGTTTGATTATTCCGGTTTTCTGTAACATGAGCTCTTACCAAACACCAGATCTGCCTCTCCTTGACCATGGATTTCCCAAGATCCAGAACTGTGAGAAATGAATGTTTACTGTTTAAGTGTGTGTGTGTGTGTGTGTGTGTGTGTGTGTGTAGTGTAGTGTGTGTGCACGTGCAGTTTTTTGTTTTGATGATTGCTTGTAATTCTGCATTAATTTCTAAAATTAAGCAACTCTAAGCATGAAAGTCAATTTTATTTGGATCTTTCTTTCTCCAACACTTGAACCAGTTGTGCCAGGAGATAGCAGAGGACAGCCCGGTCTTTGTCAATAAGATAGAAGCTCCAATGACAAGGAGATCTGGCTATTGGCTGCCAGGTATGCATGTGTCTAGATTGTTATACTACTGAATCTTTTATTACTTTCTCACAGATTTTATGTTTCAACTCTCTCCAAAATTTTTTATTCTAGTGGAGCTATAGAAGAATGTAAATAAGTAAAGGACAGCTTGGAGCTGTATGGGTGTATCCCATGTCTGTGGGAATTGCATTATGTTATAACAAAATATAAATGTGTCTGATAATTATATATTTAATGAACAAAGGATCTTGCACTATCCAGCTTCAGTTTTGAGAAAGTGTTGAGAGTTAGTTTAAGATATATATTTGTTTTCCTTACACACAAATCTGAGACTTACTTGCTGGGTGGCCTTGGGTAGTAATCTAAGATCTCTGAGATTTAATCTTTCCATATGTAAAATAGAAAATAATACCCATTTTGCAAGATTGCCTTGAGGGTTATAGAAAATTTACACTTAGCACAATGCACTATACCAAAGAATTGCTTTAAAAATTACAGATTTCATCTTTATTTGTAATATTTTAAAATGAAAACCTTTAACATATTAGTCATCTACCATGTGGACCACCTTATCCACCCAAATTTTACTTGTTAGCAGGCAGCATAGTAATTAAGCATGCAGGCTCTGACTTAAACCGTAAATGCAAGCTTTTTTATTTCTCACCTGCAAAATGAGAATGTGCTCATTTTTACCATTTTATATGGTGGTTGCAGAGAATAATGAAATAAAATAATAATCAATAAGCACACTTCCTAAAAATATATCCCCTGCTAGAATGGACCCATAGAAGATCAAGTGCCTTATCCATCTTGTTTACCACTCTATTGCCATCATCTAACGGTGCCTGGTACATAATGGGAATTCAGCAAGTGATAATATGATGGCAGAAGGAACAGTGCCTCTCACACAGTACACAGTCATTATCTGTATTATCATTCTTCACATATACCTTCCTCCAGGTCTGTGTGCTCTCCTCAACATCATCGGCACACTCAATTCCTCACTTTCTGCTCTTACCTATGAGAAGTCCTTTGATTGAAAAGTTTTAATTTTTTCTTTCTCTACATCCAAAATAACCAGACTTCTTAAAGGAGCCAGCCTTAAAATCCCATAATCTGTTGTGTTTTGCCTTAGTGTGACACCAGAAGTATGTGTGCTGGGAGGTGGAAGGAATTGACTGCCTCACTTTGTACCAATTACAATATATTCATTTGCTCTCCTTTTAGTTTTCTGTTGCTGCTTTAACAAATTCACACAAATTTAGAGGCTGAAAACAAAATGAAGTTTTAATCTTACAGTCCTCGATTTTAGAATTCCTGAAATGCATCAATAAGATCACTGAGCTAAAATAAAAGTGTTCATAGGGCTATGTTCCTTTCTGGAGCTGCTGGGGAGCAGGGGGATCAATTTTCTTGTCTTTCTAGGGGCTGCCAGCATTCCTCAGTGTGTGGTCCCTTCCATCTTAAAACCTAAGAATGGCTGCTTTTTCACATCACATCACTGTGATACTGACTACCTTTCTCTTTCATGTTTAAGGACACTTGTGATTACTTTGGGCTCACATGATGTTTCAGGATAGTCTCTGTAACATAAGTTCAGCTGATCATATCATCTGCTACCATAATTTTAATGTCTTTTCCATGCAACCTAATCTGTTCATAGATGCTGAAAATTAGGACATGGACATTTTTGATAGTCCATCATTCTGCCCAGCAGAATAGCAGTTCACTATGAAGATTGTCTTTTACAGTCAGCTAAGAAACCTGGGTGAAGGCCCAGCTCTGCCACATCTCGGGCACTCATTTGTTCATCAGGTGGAGGTAATTTGAGATTCTGAATCCTAGCACTTACATAATTCTCTCAAATATCTCACAGTTGAGATCTGACTCATTTCTTTGACCAAGGCCTCACCTAGTAGCCAATTTCTTGCAATGGTTTCACTATTCACTTTCTCTTAGTCAAGTTTTTACCTAATATCTTTCAGACTAACCACTACCTTGTCCTAAAGTTCTCTCCCTAGAGCTAGATAGAGTTCTGCCTTTACTCTCTGAAGTGTGCTTGGGACTCTAATTTGTGTGACTTCTTATAAGACTGTTTCCAGACTCTCAGTCACCTGATTCCCTTGTATCTATCAGGACCCTACTAATATCATGTGCTCAGATTTTCTGAAGTCAGCCACTTGCTTTGACAAACATCTTTTTTATCACTGTGGCATTATAGGAATTTTGCACTACGGCACATACAACATTCTGATTGGTAAGTTGAGACTTCAGGTAATTCATCACTGCCCAGATGAGCCACCACTCCTTTTTTTGTTGGAGAGTAAGGGGCATCATTCAGTCTCTCACTTAAACAGATATTTTTCTCTTTTTGTCCATTTGTACATCTACGCTCTCTAGCTTACTATATGTTCCTTTGGCTCTGCCTAACAAACAAATTTCCACATGCTCTCTCTTCCCAGGAGTAGAAAGGAGTGCTGGCAAAACAAGAGAGGGGAGAATCCAAGATGGTGGCATAGGTAAACGCCTACACTGCTGCCTCGCACAACAATTTCAAAACTACAACTAAAAGACATAATGGATATCATCCAGAACCACAGGAAAGCTGGCTGAGTGGAAGTTCTACAACTAGAGGGAAAGAGAGGGGCTCACAGAGACCCAGAGGAGTTGCAAAAAGTTGAGGTATGGAGACTAGCGCTGAGAGAGCGGGTGCTGAAGTGCCTGGCTGGCTTTGTCTGGCAGGAGGGAAATGGATACTCTCAAAAGCATTGAACCCCTTATCCTATGACACTAAACCCCAGATCCAGCCAAAACTCATAAGGAGGGAGTTTGGACTGTGAAAAGGGAGAAGTGCACGGAAATTTAGGGGAGTCGCAAAAGATCAAAGGCCTGGTGGTACGCTCGACACTGCGCACAGGACAGATTGCTGATTGTGTCGCTGGCTTTCGCGACTGGGTGGGAGACAGACCTCCCAAATGTGCCACTTTTGAGTCCACTAAGCCCCTGTTTGGGGTGAAACCCTGGGGACCTAGTCTTGTATGGTCCTGGTGCTCAGGGGACCCAGAGGGGCAGCGGTCTAGAGGCACTGCGGGCGCTCGGGCACAAGGACCGCTCCAGCGTACCCAGTAACGTGAGACTCAGGGGCCATGGAGGGCGGGGCCAACTGGAAGGCAAGGCGGTCCATTAAGCCCTGAGACTCCATCCAGCCCAAGCTCAACAGAGGCTTCTTTGGTTGCAAGTCAGGTATCATAAGCCTGAATTCAACTCAGAAGTTTTCCCGACATAGTTAAAATGCTGAGACAAGGGAAGAAATTGCAAACAAAAGAAATGGAGGGAAAAAAAATGACTGGATATAGAGTTCAAAACCATGCTTATAAGGTTTTTCAGGAATATGCTAGAAAAGTTGGATAACTTTGGTGAGACCCAAGAGGAGATGAAAAAGGACATACTAGAGACACTGACTGAAATAAAAAAATATTATGCAGAGTCCTAACAGCAGACTAGAGGAAGGCAAGAATCAAGTCAAGAATCTGAAATCTAAAGAAGCAGAAAACATTTAACTGGAAAAGTAAGAAGAGAAAAGAATCCAAAAATGTGAAGATGATGTAAGGAGCCTCTGGGACAGCATCAAGCGTACCAACATCAGAATTGTGGGGGTGCCAGAAGAAGAGAGAGAGCAAGATATTGAAAACCTATTTAAAGAAATAATGACTGAAAACTTCCCACATCTGGTGAAAGAAATAGACTTACAAGTCCAGGAAGCACACAGAATCCCAAATAAAAGGAATCCAAAGAGGACTACACCAAGACACATTGTAATTAAAATACCAAGAGCAAAAGACAAAGAGAGAATATTAAAAGCAGCAAGAGAAAAACAGTTCATTACCTACAAGGGAGCACCCATACAACTGTCAGCTGATTTCTCAACAGAAACGATGCAGGCCAGACGGGAGTGGCAAGAAATATTCAACACGAAGAATAACAAGAACCTACAACCAAGATTACTCTATCCAGCAAAGCTATCATTCAGAATTGAAGGGCAGACAAAGAGCTTCACAGAGAAGAAAAAGCTAAAGGGGTTCAACTCCAAACTAGTATTATATGAAATGCTGAAAGGTACTCTTTTAGAAGAGGAAGAAGAAAAAGGTAAAAGCCAAAAAATTATGAATAACAAATACATATCTATCAACAAGTGAATCTAAAAATTAAGTGAATTAAAAATTTGATCAACAGAATAAACTGGTGAATATAATAGAATCAGGAGCACAGAAAGGGAGTAGACTGATAATTCTCCGGGGGACAAAAATCATAAAGCATCAAACAGACTGTGAAATTACAGCAGAAAGATTAAAGTTAGGTGAGGTAAATAAGTGATCAATCAAAGGACTTGTATGCATGCATATAAGCATAACCAATGATTACAGACACTGGGGGGTTGGGGTTTGCCTGGGAGGGAGGGAGGGGCAATGGGGAGATATGTATAAAAAATTAATAAAAATTAATAAAAAGAAAAGAAAAAAAAAACAAGAGAGGAACCTTTAAAAAATGCTTTATTTATTTAATAAAGCATTCACTCACTATCAGGATTGTACTAGTGCAGGGTCCACCCCTGCATGACCCTGAGAGTGAATGTCTCCTTAAATTTTGTTTCCTAGGTTATTCTCTGGACCCACACTAGCTCAAACTTGCTGCTTCACCTTCAGACTTAACGGAAACTATTATTACATTTCTAGTCACTATGTGTGATTGCAGGAGAAGAGAAAGAAGAGACACACTGTGTCTCACAGAATAAGGAGTGATGCCTTATTCTCCAAATGGGAACATGATCTGTCAGCCCTGATGTTCTCCCATTGTGATTCGTCAGTTCCAGTTTTGCCCTTCCTGGCCCATCATCCTCAACTTCTTCTACCATGAGCTGTTACCATCAACTTTTCCCTCCACAAGCCCTCAATCTTGACTTCTCCACCATGCGTTTTCAACACCAACTTCTCCTACCATGACCTTTTGCCCCCATTTTCTTTCATCATGAGCTCTACCTTTTTCTACTGAAATAATTTCTGCATTTTCTTTAGAGACATTCCTTACAAATATGGAAATTATATATTACCCCATTTTTTAAGACTGAATTTGAGATTTCAAGGGTAAGAAAAAACATTCACCAATTGCAATTCCCCTCAGCAACTGGAAAGGTAGATAGGAAGCAGTATTTTGCATACTTCCTCCATCTAAATGACTTTCCCAGTACATATATATATATAAAAGGCTAATATGCAGTGTCCCCTCAGGAGTTTGACCAGGAGTTCACTCGCTTCCTTGCTATGATTTTCACTGAACGCCAGGGGGCAGCATAGAATGAAGGAAGACCCTGGCTGGCATTTGACAGCTGGAGAATGGAGTCTCCCATCCAGCAGCCAGAAGGCCCTGATCAGCCCTGTTTACCAGCCAGGCTTAGGGATCTTACCCATGCACAAATTTTGTGTACTGGGCCTCTAATTCTATTATAATAAATCTCCCTCCTAAGGATCTCTGCTGTATTAGATTTCTAGTTTCTTCCACCTTTCTGTCCCTTTTCATTCTTCTCCTGACATTGACTTTAATGACACTTTTTGGACATTTGTGCTTATAAAATTATTTACAGGGGACAAAGACCAAAATGCTGTCTACCAATGAGATTTTCTCCAGGGTCATAAAATTCTAAATTTTACATTAGTTTTTCTTTCACTGGAATAAAATTAAATACTTTTAGTTAGGTTAAGTGGTAGGATAAGGAGAATAGCTTTTTTCTTTTTAATTTCTGAGCCATTTTAAAGATTTTTATCATCATGAAAATATTTCAATTATTAGCTATTTTCATCTCATCTAAATTCTTCAAATTTGCTTTCTCTTACTTGAGATTCTTAAGTTTCTTTCTCTTTTTTAGCTTTAAAATTAAATGTCAATTTAACCACATATTAACCTATAAAAATGGGAGATATCTTTATTAGTAAAAGCAAGATTAATTCTTAATACATCCAATACTCTTTTTCTTTCTTTCTTTCTTTCTTTCTTTCTTTTTTTCTTTTTTTTTTTTTTTTTTTTTTTTTTTTTTTTTTTTTTTTTTTTTTTTTTTTTTTTTTTTTTTTTTTTTTTTTTTTTTTTTTTTTTTTTTTTTTTTTTTTTTTTTTTTTACTTTTCTTGTTTGCGTAGTTTGAATGTTGATCTTTGTACTCATGAACTGGCTTGACCTGGTTTCATAAACTCTTATTTTTCTGTTATTGTCAGTTTTTAAATAACATTAAAGCAACAAAATCTTCCTAAGGAATCTAGAAAAAAGGCATGCAGCATGGTCTTACTTCAAAATTAATTCCTTAGGCATTGTTTCAGCTTCAAAAAAAAAAAAAAAAAAGAAAGAAAGAAGGAAGGAAGGAAAGAAAGAAACAAAGAAAGAAAGAAAGAAAGAAAGAAAGAAAGAAAGAAAGAAAGAAAGGAAGGAAGGAAGGAAGGAAGGAAGGAAGGAAG
This sequence comes from Lasiurus borealis, assembly GCA_004026805.1. Taxonomy (NCBI): domain Eukaryota; kingdom Metazoa; phylum Chordata; class Mammalia; order Chiroptera; family Vespertilionidae; genus Lasiurus; species Lasiurus borealis. The sequence continues at coordinate 1,521 of PVJN01042741.1, read as the reverse complement.
GAAGGAAGGGAAAGAAATAGCAATTCTCTTGTTTAAAAAATATACCTTGCAAATTCAGAGGACATGCTTCTAAAAATGCTCCTGAATAAAGAAAATAAACTGTATTTGACAGTTAACCACTTTAAAGGTTTTCTCTTTGTGGTGCTATTTCAAGTGTTTTTGGAAGAAGACTCAATTAAATGTTAGTTTATATTTAACACTTTGCATCTGTCAGAGTTCAGTCAGAGAAGCATGGCTACTGAGCATGAAGGGAATATCCGACTCGGGAGATGAATGAGATATTGCATAGATGGGAGAAGAAGGCTGGAAAGTGAAGCAGAATGGTGAATTGAAGGAAGGAAGGGTCGCTGACCCATTCTCCTAGGAAGTGCAGTTGAATAAATCAACTTTCAATAAATCTAAGGAGTCAGTCATGTCGACTCAGCTGCTGAAGGGGGTGACAGAAGCTGAGCTCATGCTGAGGTCTTTGAACTTGTTGCCTCTATGTGTTCTACTTCTGAGGCTCATCAGCCGAGCATCAAATATGAGTCTGGGGTCACTGTTGGCCAGCAGGAGGGAGAGATACAGATAGGGAAGGACCCACTGGGTGCCTCTGCATTGCATCTGACGACAAGACCCTACAAGAATAACAGCCTAGGTGCCCGTCAGCAAATGAGTGGATCAGAAAACTATGGTAAATCTACACAATGGAATTCTATGCTGCCATTAAAAAGAAGGAATTCTTACCATTTGCAGCAACCTGAATGGAACTGGAGAGCTTTATGCTAAGTGAAATAAGCCAGTCAATGAAGGAGAAACACCACATAATCTCACTCATTTGTGGATCATAAAGAACATTATAAACTGATGAACAAAAAAATAGATACAGAGGCAGTAAAGCATCAAACAGACTGTCAAATTATACCAGGTAGTTTAAGGAGAGAAGATGTAGATAAGAGATCAATCAAAGGACTTGTATGCATGCATATAAGCATAACCAATGAACACAGACACTGGGGGGTAAGGATATGCCTGGGAACGGGGAGGAGGGTCAATGGGAAGATATGTATACATGTAATACATTAACAAAAGAATAAAAATAAATAAAGTAAAAAAAAAAAAAAAAAAGAATAATGACTCCTTTTCCTCTTCCTTGGACGGCAACTTCAGTATTCACCATGGCCCAGTGTTTAACATACCATCAGAGGCTGTTCTACAACACAGCCCCTAACAAAACTAGACTATCCTGAACCACTGGGAATAGAATTGTTTGCAAGAAGGTTCAGAAAGCACCAAAATCTGCATGTGATGTGTGCCTGGGCTGACTTCATGGTGTCCATGCTGAGACCTAAGGTTCTAGTGAGGTTGTCTAAAATGAAAACATGTCAGCAGGGCCTATGGTGGGTCCATCTGTGCTAAATGTGTCTGTGCCAGGTTCAAGCGTGTTTTTTTATTGAGGAGCAGAAAATTGTTATAAAAGTATTGAAAGCACAAGAACACAGAAAACCAAATAAAATTTTAAAATGCCTTTTTTTTTTTTTT
>PVJN01042740.1:0-18121 GCA_004026805.1 Lasiurus borealis | reverse complement strand
GGAGGAGGAGGGGCGGGGAGGGGTTGGCCCGCAGGCTGGGTGCAGGGGGAGGAGCCGGAGGGGCGAGGCAGGGGGCGGAGCTGGGGAGGCAGCCAGATTCAGTGGGGAGAGAGGGCGGAAGGCTGAGGGAACCGGAGAAGGGAGGGGGGGAGGGATGGCTGCCAGAAAGATTTGGGGGAGGGTAGTCCCCTGGGAGGGGAAGGGCACCCGCAGGCGGAGGAGTGGGGCTGGGGGCACTAGGCCCTGGTGTGGGGGGGGAGGGGAACCCTGTGGGGGAGGGGCGATGGTTTGAGGTAGGGTTTGGGGAGAGGAAGCTAGAGCCATTTCCTGCCTTCAGCGAGGACCCTCCTCGAGGGCCTCCCCCACCAGCTGTCCAATATGACACTCACCGCCGCCCCTCCGCTGGCTCCTATCCCACCAGCTCCCGCAGTGACAGCTGGAGGGCTAGGGGATGTGTCTGGTCTCCCACCCTCCACCCTCCACTCTCTACCCAGAGAATAGACTTGTCTCTGACAGCCCTCCCTCCCGAGCAGGATCGCTGAGGGGCTGAGGCTGGCCTGGAGAGGCCTGCCAGGTGCGGGGGTGCTGCTGACTTCTGGAACTGACCAGAGCTTGCAGAAGTGGCTTCAAGATCTTCTCCTTGAGCCACCTGTAACAATCTCTTCACCGTCTGAAATCCACCTCCCCTCTTTTCTCTCTCCTACCTGGCTGGGGACATCACCTCTGTAGCTCCTGGGGGCAGCTGATAAGGAGAAGTTGGGCAGAGCCAGGGCCCAGGTAGAAAGCTGCTATGAGAAGGATTTGAGCAAGGATGTATTTTCTCCTTAGGGTGTGTGGCCCGATCCCCAGAAGAAGCTACCTGGGGTTGCCATGAGAGAGACCTTGGAGGCCCTCAGCTCCCTGGGTGAGCCAGCAGAACCTGGGAGGAACCTGGGGTGGGGGTGGGGATTCAGAAACCTATTGGACTTGTTGCTTCTCTACAGAGATTGCAACCCCAAGACTCCTGAGGCCCCTGGAACCTTTAGGGCATTATCCTTCTGAGTTTTCTCAGGGTGTTTGTGAATATCTGCCTGCGCTGGAGGTTGTGCTAGACTGTACGTGCTCATGTGTGCTCACAGAGCATCAGGATGTTGAATCCACTGTATCCTTCCTTCAACTGTGCTTTACTCAACACAAAGGGACTCAGGTTGACTCCTGGCCAGGCTGCTGGGAGCCTGGCTGTCCCTTGCCGAGTTAACCCTCCCTTCTGTAGCAGGCTGGGAAAAGTCCCTCGGGTGGGCTGGCGGGGAGGGGAAGAGCCCTGCCTTTGGGTCGCCTCTCTCTACTGGATGCTTACTTGGACTCATCCTTCTTCCTGTAACAGGATTCTCTGTGGGACAGCCGGAGATGGCCCCCCAAAGTGAGCCTGGGGAAGGCTCCCATAATGCCCAGGAGCAGATGTGCCCTCCCAGGGAAGAGAGAGCGCTGGGCTCCTCTTCGTGTTCCGGTAAGTAAGTGGGGACTCTGGGTGGTGGCTCAGGCAGGGAATCATCCTTCATCTTCCTTTCTTCATCAAATACGTACTGAGCACCTGCTTAATGCCAAGTGCCATTCCAGATATTGGGCATACCTCAGTGACCACACAGACAGAGACCCCTACCTTCCAGGATTTTAATCCTAGTGAGGGCAGGGAGTCCAGCCAACGTAAAAACAAGTACACTGACAAACCCTGTTAGAAGAGGATGCCTGCTAGGAGGGGATAAAGCAGAGTGAGGAGAACTGAGACTGCTATAGATGGGTGGGGCAGAATAAGCCTAAATAGGGTGGTGAGAATAGGCCTCCTTGGGAAGCTAAAATTTGAGCAAGATTTGAAACAGGGAAGTGGCTAAACAGATACCAAGAGAAGATACCCAAGAAAGGGATATGCCTGGCTTTTTGACATCACTATCTTCTCCAATGATTTGACATGGAACAGGGTCCATCTGGTGGCAGGGAGGTCTCCAGCCCTCCTCTGAGGAACCTCATGTAAGCTGAAGGGCAGGGCCTGTGCTTGCATGCACACACACACACACACACACACACACACATTCCAGAAACTCCCCACAGTTGTGGCTTTAGCAACCATGCAGTGCCTAAGCAGCTGCCCTGCTTGAAGGAGCCTGAAGCTGCTCCAAGCCGCTGTGAACTCAGCCCCTGCAGGTATGAGATGGGCTGGGTGCAGTCCCTGCCTATAGGGCTGGGACTGGGGTTTCAAACTCCCCTGCTTCCTAGCATCAGTGGGGCTCTCTGTCCATCTGTGATGTCTGCAGTGGCTTGAGGTAGCTTGTTCTCTGCCAGGGCACACAACCCCCAGACTGGAGGAAGATGCCCACCCCAAACAGGCTGAGGGTCCCTGCAGAGGAAGCCAGGCACACACACCACAGAAGGCTGAGCCTGTGGGCTCCTGCCCAGGTGAAGGGGCACAGGTGGAGGGAACAGGGGCCCTGCAAGCTCCAGAGCTGCTAGCTGATGCGGCAGCCTCTCCAGGCCCTTCCAACACAAGATGAATCAGGCCCTGGCACCTTTCTGCTCATAGAGCTTTAGCACCCAGAGGAAATTCTGCATCCATACACAACAGGGATCCCAGAAGCTGGTCCAAGAGAAACACACCATCATGTCAACATACTCTAGAAGTCCTAACTTCCCCCATCTCTGCCCCAGTCTAAGTACAGACTTGTAGATGGCTTGAATTATAATTTCCATGAAAACATACTGTGCGTTGATCAACTTTTTCATTGTCTCTGCCCAGACATGCTCCCTCCCCCACATCTCCACTGATCTCGGTGGTACCCAAATACTCCAAAACTGTTGTGTTTGACTCATTTCCCTCATACCCAGCTCGATGGAACAGTTAATTCTCTCTCTATAATCACTTCCTTCCACTGGCACCAATCTTATCCTCATTTGCCTGAGTGATGTCATTTATTCCACAAGGATTTATTTAATGTCTACTAGGTCTAGGCAGAGTGGAAAGGGACGGGCTCTAAAGCAATGCAGACCTGTTTGAATCCTTGTTTCATATCCCCTAGCTCAGTGGTCGGCAAACTCATTAGTCAACAGAAGTAAATATCAACAGTACAATGATTGCAATTTCTTTTGCGAGCCAAATTTTTTAAACTTAAACTTTTTCTAACACCACTTCTTCAAAATAGACTCGCCTAGGCCGTGGTATTTTGTGGAAGAGCCACACTGAAGGGGCCAAAGAGCCGCATGTGGTTCACGAGCCTCGGTTTGCCGACCACTGCCCTAGCTGAGTAATCTTGGATTGGCTATCTCACCTTCAGGAGCCTCAGTTTGTTCATCATAAACAGGGTAATTTCACATTTGTTGTGAAGGCTTGTGGTCATGCATACACAGTACATCTGTAATTGGCATTCAATAAATGGTGGCCATCCTCATTTTTATTAGACACATAAAGACACGTTTTTATTAGATACATAGGAAATAGAACACAAGGTGTCTGCCCTCCAGAAGCTTAAAGCTAGTTGACACTAATATGACCTAGCGTAAAGAATTAACATAACAATAAAGCCTTGTCACAATGAGTATTAACAGTAAGTGCTACAGGCATTTATATGGGATCCTCATCCAGTGGATTTGTTAAAGATTTTGATTTGTGCTGCATTTTGAGAAAAGTGTAGCCTTCAGCTCCAGTGAGGGTGGGTGGAGAATGTGAAAACATGCTAGATGAGAAAAGACTTCCAGACAAGAAAGTTGACGTGTGACTAGGGTTAGAGCAGACCAGCCTGGCCTAAGTAAAGGCTTATGCCTGGGAGTAGTAAGAAAGGTGCACCTCAGATGCAGCTAAAACTTACTTTATCCTGCTAATAGGGAGCTGCTTCTGGTTCTTGAGGAGAAGAGTGGCACAATAAAAAAGAAAGCAATATCACAACAGGACAAATAATTGTTTGGAATTGATGGGTTAATAAAAGAGACTGGGAATATATGTGATGGTGACAGTCCATGTGTAATGTAACCAAGGCTCAGACTATTACAGACTTTTAGAGAGAGAGACAGGAACTCAGATAATCTGGTTCAATGATTCTCAGACAAGACTCTGGGAGCTTTAAAGAGAACAGATTCATGTGCTCTGTTCGCACAGATGCATTCTGTAAAAGTTCCCCCAAGAGATTATGATGTGGCACCAGGTTTAGGAACTATGAACTAGTCCAATCCTTACACCTAAGCAAACTAACAAATTTAGCTCAAAGAGGTAAGTTAATCAAGGTTGCATTGTTGGTTAATGGCAGAGGAAAACCCCAGGGTCTTGGGCCTTCAGCTCCTTCCTCTGGGTTGGGCCATTCCATTTCCCAAAAGGGGCCAAGCTCCAGGAAAACTCATATCAAATCTGCTCCCCAAGAGATCCTCCTGCTTCTCCAGAGATTAGCACCATTCAGGGGTTCCCTGCACACAAACCTCTTTCTAAACTAGGACTTCCCACCTGGCTATAGAAGCAGGAATGAAGGGAGTTGGAAGGAAGGGGGCTTGAGAGACAGCAGGAAGGAATACAGAGTCCACTGTGGAAAGTCTGAGAGTAGGGGAAGCTCAAAAGTAAGAGTCAAGGTCTCCGGGTTCTGAGCCCAACGTTGGGGAGAAGGAAGCTGCAGTTCTCACAGTAAAGTAAGCGGGTAGATCTAGAAAGAGTAGCTGTTTGGAGCTACAGCCAACTTTCAGGACTCGGTAGGGAAGCTGCTCAACTGAAGGTGAGAGACTGTGGTTCCAGAAAGGAGCCTGCCAGACAGGAAGATCTGGGACCGCTGCCATGGGCATATGAACCCTGAGGTTTGAACCTTGAACAACATTCATGTTCAGAGGCAGGAAAAGTGCTCTTATCAGCACTCTTATCGACATGGGCAAGCCTGGGAGAAAGCCCCCTGTAAGGGGGTAAGGGTGGGGGGTTACCGGAAAGAAGATACTCGGATTTGGTCATTCCCCAGTGGACAGAACAAGCCAGAATGCGGGGCTCCAGGAAATGGTGGTCTACTGGCCAATGAATGTCGCATAAATAAACGTGGGGCTTAATAGACTTGTCTTGTTTTGACTTTTCAGGAGAGGAGTGGATGATTCGGAAGGTGAAGGTGGAGGAGGAAGACCAGGAGGCAGAAGACAAAGTCGAATGGTCCCAGCATCTGTCGTTACTGCCGGGCCCCTTTCCCGCACCGGATCTGGGGCCTCTGGCCGCCGCCTATAAGCTGGAGCCGGGGATCCCGGGGGCACTGGGTGCGCTCTCGCTGGCCACGTGGACTCCAGCCTTGGAGAAGCCCTATGGCTGCACCGAGTGCGAGCGACGATTCAGGGACCAGCTGACCTTGCGGCTGCACCAGAGGCTGCACCGCGGCGAGGGCCCGTCCCCCTGTCCCGACTGCGGCCGCAGCTTCACGCAGCGCGCGCACATGCTGCTGCACCAGCGCAGCCACCGCGGCGAGCGGCCCTTCCCGTGCTCCGAGTGCGACAAGCGCTTCAGCAAGAAGGCCCACCTGACCCGCCACCTGCGCACGCACACGGGCGAGCGGCCCTACCCGTGCGCGGAGTGCGGCAAGTGCTTCAGCCAGAAGATACACCTGGGCTCGCACCAGAAGACGCACACCGGCGAGCGGCCCTTCCCCTGCACCGAGTGCGAGAAACGCTTTCGCAAAAAGACGCACCTGATCCGCCACCAGCGCATCCACACGGGCGAGAGGCCCTACCAGTGCGCGCAGTGCGCACGCAGCTTCACTCACAAGCAGCACTTGGCGCGGCACCAAAGGGTGCACGAGGCCGTCTGCCGCGCCCCGCCGCCTTCCGATGGGCCCGCCTCTCCAGGTTCTCCCGCCCAAACCCTGACTCCATCCCCTCCGGGACCTACTACGCCTTTCGTCTGCTCTGATTGCGGACTGAGCTTCGGCTGGAAGAAGAACCTCGCCACGCACCAGCGTCTGCAGGGCAGCGAGGGGCGCCCCTTTGGATGTGACGAGTGGGCCCTGGGCGGTGCCGCCGAACCCCTGGCCTGCGGGCATCGCTGCACCCAGGAGCCCCAGGGCGCTCCCGCCAGCGATCGGTCCTTTTCCTGCCCCGACTGTGGACGCGGCTTTGCCCACGGGCAGCACCTAGCGCGGCATCGGCGGGTGCACACGGGCGAACGCCCCTTCGCCTGCGCGCAGTGCGGCCGTCGCTTCGGCTCGCGGCCAAATCTGGTCGCCCATTCCAGGGCCCACAGCGGCGCCAGGCCTTTCGCCTGTGCACAGTGCGGCCGCCGCTTCAGCCGCAAGTCTCACTTGGGCCGCCATCAAGCGGTGCACACGGGCAGTCGGCCCCACGCGTGTACCGTCTGCGCCCGTAGCTTCAGCTCCAAAACCAACCTGGTCCGCCACCAGGCCATCCACACGGGCGCTCGCCCCTTCTCCTGCCCGCAGTGCGGCAAGAGCTTCAGCCGCAAGACTCACCTCGTGCGCCACCAGCGCATCCATGGCCAAGCGGCCCACTTGGTCTCCGACGCTGACCTCCCCGCCCCAGCCTGGCCCACTCCCACCGAGGTGGCAGCGCCCCCACTCTTCTTCTGAGCCTCCTTCTGGTCCAGGCCCTTCCTTTGCCTTCTCTTGCTTTCTGGTTGGAGAGACCCAAGTTACAATCGGGTGAGCACTGTGGCAGGAGGGCCTAGGCCCCTGCGGGCATTTTTCTTCCCTTTCCTTCTTGCTGGGGAGAGGGCTGAAAAGGATAACTGGCTTTAACATTCTGTAAACGAAGTGCTGAGTGAACACTGGCTGGGAATAATTCCTGCCTGAGTCCTTGGAAGGCCCCACTAAGGGAGTAAACTTTGTTCAGCCTGGAAAGCTGAAGTTTCCTGGACCACACCTGGCCCAGTGGGGAACCTCCACTGGGGGAGAGAAAGAATGGTTATCTGAGTACTTACAGTGTCATTAAAATTTAAATCTGAAGTTTCTAGGACTTTTTAATGAGCTGGGGGAGGGAACCCCTGAATAATCCACACACAGAGGACCGTCCTTTAACCTACCCTGGGTGAGTTCCACCTCTCCAGCTGCTGGTAATCGCTCTACTAAATCAAAATATAATACAGCTAAATTCCAAACCACTCCCCTGCTCCCTGCTTCTAGCTCAGAAATCTGACGAGGAAGAAGCATTAGCATACATTTCCCCTGCCAGGTGCTGAAGGCTGGAACCTGGGGAATACACAGAGAGGGGGCAGATGCCCTTTGGGCTGGGCTGTTCCCATGGAGACATGCAATCCTGGCCTCTGGAGCTTTAGAACTTCTGCTCTGTCTGCAGTTCTCCCAAGGGGCTCTCAGAAAATCTGTCCCATCTTCCACCCTGCCTGGCACCATGAGGAAGGACCTTAATGGTATATGAAATTTCTTTCCCATCATACTTTTGTCTTTATGATGCATGCTTGATCCAGACGTCTCTGTGGCTGTGCCTCCCCAGCCTAGTCAGCTGGGAGAGAGAGCTGTCAGTGAAGGGAAGGGGTGGAGTGATGGGGAACAAGTTGAACCTGGAGTGAGGAGTCTTGGGTTTGACTCCTCCTGTGCCTCTTATAGACTTGAAGCAGCACATTCATTTTCCTGGGCCTCTGCTTTCTCATTACAGTTAAGATTATTGATGTTGATGAGGGGCAAGGGAGAAGGAAAGGGGAGTTTGAATGTAGTGAGTTTTAAGTTCCCTGGCCATGAGTAAGAGCAGGTGGTCACAGTAAATATGACAGTGTAGCTATAAATACGGGCCAATCCATTTGCCCTAGCAGCAATGGATATTTCAGATAAAAATGACCCCCAATTGGAGGAGGCTTCCACCCCTCACCTGTCACTCGCTCCCCTGAGATCCCCACCTCCCTTTCTTCAGAGGTCTGTCGTCCTTCTCCTTCTTCCTCTCATTACAGTGAAGTTCTGAAATCTGATGAAGGTTCATGGGCCCACCTGGGGCTCCCAGCACAGCAATGGCACTGTACATCAATTTGGAATTAAGTAAATACATAAGATGCTGCCAGTGGTGGGTTGATGCAGAAGCTCTTTGTGGTAAATAGAGAAAAAGGTTGAAGGTGGGAAAGGCCCCAAAATAAACGTTGTTCTACAGTTTTGCCAAAAACAATGGTTCTCAACACATTAGAATCTCCTGGAAATGTAAAAATATATCAACAGACACTTTTTGGGTTTCTTGGTTATATCTAATATATGAATGCCATTTCACTAATTTTTGTTCCTATCTTTACATTCCTTCAACTTCCATCTGGATTTCCTTTGCTGTCCTGTTTTTACCTCCCTATAGATTCTCAGTCATTTCTTTTTCACATACTCATTTATATCCATACATTTCTGAACACCGATTTTAGCTTCATACTCAGTGTTTGATATATGGCACTTTCTTACAGCTCAGTTCAAAATATTTCTTCTTCATTCATTGACATGTGGTTTATTAGGAACATAATTCTTATTTTTCCAATATACTGTATAAGAATTTCTCATTTTTTATTGGCTTTTAGTTTAGTATGGTCAAAAGAATATAATCAGCATAATACTGTCAAATTTGTTTAATCTTGCTCCAGGGCTTACTATTATGGTCAATTTTTGTGGCTGTCCTGCATATACTTGAGAATATATATTCTGTAGCTTGTGGCCCAGTGTTGTAAATATTCATCAACTATAGACAACTTTAATTGGCATGTTCAAATTTTCTGTATCCTTCCTAATTTATTATTCTATGAATTTCTGGAAAAGACATGCCAAAATCTCCCAAATATGACTGTAAATTTGGATGCTTTCCTTTAAGTTCTTTAAACATTGAGGCCAGCAGAGGGAGAATGGAATGTATAAAAATAAACAAAACCCACAACACTATCAACACAACAGAAGGCAGAAACAAAGGGGGAAATCTCCAGAACAAGTGGAACAAACATGAGAAAATAATGGTATATTCAAATGTGAGAAATTTTGTTACATGTAAATGGATTCAGGGCTTCAATGAAGGAATAAGAAATCCTGTCAAGTTGGATTAGAAAATAAAATTTATAGGCTGTTTACAGAAGCCACATCTAAAATACAAATACACACAGTTGAATCAAGTCTAGCCTGCCAATGAACCACGCTCCTTATGGAGGCAGCAATGACATGGAGTATCACAGGCAGAAGACTGTGGTACCCTACACCCCCATTGCAGTTTCTCTTCCATTTGGACCCCTCTGGGCTAGCCTGGAGCCCCTGGGGATCGCACTTTGATTCTGACAGGTTGAAATAGGACCTTCCCTTTCCTGCCTTAGAGTGGAGCCTCGTGCTGGCAAAAGGCTGATGGAGCACAAGGATGGAGGAAGCTCATGCCCAGGTCAGCCAGGAGCTATCTTCCAGGCTATTTGCCAGATTGGTGACAGGCCAAGCTAGAGCCTTCTGTGGCCCCCCACCTCTGGAATTCCTGAGTTAAAAAAGGCCCTGCAGTTTCTCCCACCAAAGTGACATTTCCCCATAAAGTCGGTGAAAGTGTTGAACATACTCCCAAAATGTGCACAGATTTTTCACCAATGTAGATGTTAGAGGCTTTCAGTGACCTGAAAGTTTCTGGTGTGGCAGTGGACCTGTGGGATGAATGTAATTGCAGATGATGAAGCATCTTTTCATTCATTTTATTACTTATTTCCACACACACACAAAAAAAATATTTGAACTTCTCGTAGGTTCTGATTGGACCTGGACCACCTAGACTGGTCTGGGTACAAGTATTCTTGTCTGCCAAGCTCACTTGTCCCAGTACTGATACAAACCAGTCAACCATACCCTGGTGTGGGCCAACCTAGCCTCTTCCTGTAGGTGCCAAAGACCTTTCCTTTAGCAATTAACTGTAATTTTAGACTCTAACTTAGACCGAGTGACATTCTCTCCCATTGAAATCTGCATATTTAGCAGGAAAGTGAGAGCCACTGCTTTCCCAGCGCTGAGCGCAAGGACAGGTATTAGAGAGAAGGGCTCTCCTAGCCTCTGTAGCCATGTGGAACGTCCCAGGCACACGTGCTGTGCACAGGTGTGTATGCCACCATATGCCTCTGGGTAGTGGCAGTTATGATGGCAAAGACGAGAGGAGCAACATCTGAATGAACCTGAGCCAAGGAAGAATGAACAGAGGCGTGGCTGAGGAATGCATCCCAAGCAGTGCCCCCCCTGAGCAAACACATTCTGGAGTCTGGACAGTCAGGACAAGAGAGATGCCTAGCTCTTCACAGCCCAGAGATGGGGAAAGTTTGGTTTGAAAGATGTGCAGGGGCTGACTGGCCCCTAGGAGAGGCAGCCAGGCTCAGAGCATCCTCAGGACGAAGCTGACGGTGGTTCGAGGCCTCCCACCTTGGGTTCCTATGTTCTCCACTATTCCAGAGTTCCTCCTCAAAGCCTCTCTGGACTCCCACCAATAGGCTGTCCCTGCGCCAGTTTCGGGGCCCAGGTGAAGCAGCTGCTGCCGCTGGTGGCTCTGCATCTGCACTGGTGGCAGGAGAGGCCATCTGGGGGGGGAAGGCAGCAGGCACTGAAGGGGCAGGGGGAGTCTGGGGGCCCCCAATGTGTCCAAGCAGGGGATGCACAGTGAGCACAGCACGGCTGCATGCTGAGGATGGTGGGTGCTGGGAAGGGCTGGAGCTGGTTCCAGAAGGTTCTGCCTGGGGGGCACCTGGAGGCAGCTGAGGTACCAGGTGGAGCGTCCCAAGGGAGAGGCCTGAGGCCTCACCAGCCCTGCAGCCTTCCGCCTGGCCTCGCAGGATCTTTGGTTTTGGCCTGGTATGGCCCTTCTGTTTCCAGTAGGGCCAATGTCTGCGAGCAGGGCCATGAGCCCAGTGGGGTCCCCGGGGGAGGGCCCACAGCCAGGAAGCCTGGCTCTTCGGTCCAGGGCCCCTAGGGCACCTCCCTAGCCGATCCACTTGGGTCCTCATGGTGGCCACTTCCTGAGACAGGCCTGCCAGGGCCGAGGCGAGCTGATCCAGCTTCTCCGAGAGGGTGGCGCTGAGGCTGTGGAGCTCCTGCTGCAGAGAACTTCCACAGGGACACGGTGGCCGTGGGGAGGCAGGTGGCAGAGCAGGAGGAACGGTGGCCATGGGGGGCGGGTCAGACAGGCCTCTGGTAAGTGGCCTCCCTTCGGTCCTGGCTAAAACCAGAGCAGGAATGCAGGGTGAGAGTTCTCAGGCTATCAGGACCTTTCTCTCCCACTAGCCATCCCCTAGATTAGTGTATTCAGCATCCTGCCCCACTACGGCCTGGCTTCAGATGGGAAGGAAGTGACTCAGGCTTGAGAACATCCATGACAATGTTTGTGACATCAACAGTGGCCACATCTCCAGGCTGATTCCCAAATCATGAACAGGATAAAACACAGATTGGGTCTCCAGGGTAACTAAGATTTCTTAGGTCATGGGACTTTCTAGGAAAAGGATCAAAAGGCTCTTATGCCATCTTTGGGACCAAATGGCCCCCAAGGACACCTAACTATGCCCTAGGGCAGTGGTCGGCAAACTCATTAGACAACAGAGCCAAATATCAACAGTACGACGATTGAAATTTCTTTTGAGAGCCAAATTTTTTAAACTTAAACTTCTAATGCCACTTCTTCAAAATAGACTCGTCCAGGCCATGGTATTTTATGGAAGAGCCACACTCAAGGGGCCAAAGAGCGAATGTAGCTCGAGAGCCGAGGCTTGCCGACCACGGCCCTAGGGAGTCAGAGGCCAAGGCCTGGAGAAGCCTCAGCAGACAGCATGAGGCCAAGGCCACAGGCAGCATCTGGAAGAGGGCCCAGGAGGGCCAGTCCAACCTGGGACCTGGTGCTTCCAGTGGGATGACCAAGGATCCGCGTCAGTACCCAGTACGAATGGTCATAGAAAACCACCAGGGATCCCCCAATCCCAACTTCTGTCTTTCATTCACAAGTTACAGATTCAGAAAGTCTTAAGTCTTTTTTTTCCCCCCACCCTAAGTTCTCTTAGAACTGGTCTTCACCTCAGGCAAACCTCACAAGAAAACCATTACCTGCTGTTCCCCAGCCCCCTGAGCCCTAGCCTGACTCCTTCCTCTTATCAGCACCTCCAGGGCTTCAATCAGAGGCAAGAGTGAAGCTGGAGTGGCTGCAGGACCCCATCGCCCCAGCAATGGAACCACCATGGGCCACACTTCCAGTCTGGTGTGAGGACCTCCGTGCAAATCCTAGAATCAGGAAACCCAGTCTATGTCTTAACGTGGTGAGGGAGGCACTTCCTCTGGGCCAGAAGTGATGAGAAACCTCATCTGCTATCTCTCAGGATGCCCATGGCCAGATCATACAATGTACTAAGCTTGTTTCCTCATCTACTCTCTAAAGTCCACTCAAACTCCCAACTTTGACTCTGGGTGTATCCATTCTGGTACGTCTTGATTTCTGTTATGTCTCCAAAAGGTATCTATGCTTTTATGAAAAAGCCAGCTATTTCTGTAAGAAAACACTAAAATGAAATAAGCAACCTGAAGTGAGTTCAAGGTAAGACTCTTCCTATCTGTGACCCAAATCATCATGGAAGAGAGTCAAGAAAACTTTCTGTCCTGTGACGCTGCAGGAAGGGAGATGAGCAGCAGGAAGGGGTTGGGTGGCTGTACAGATGCTGACCCATGCCCACCCCTCTGCCCAGGGTTCCTGACACCTTGAGGGAACAGGGAGGCCACCATTTCACCTGCAACACTTGGTCCTCTGTGTCCAGGCACCAGGTTCCTGGATTCTTCACTAACCCTGAGCTTCCAGGACAGGGGCTGAGCGGGTGACCCAGGAGGCTGGCAGGGCCCCGGCCCAGGCCTTTTCTCTGGCCGAGGGGCATGGCAGATACTCCCAGCTGCCCCTGCAGAAAGAACACAAAACACTTGGGGTGTGCACATGTATCATTTTGACAGGGCCATTCTAACATGGAAATATTTGGATACGACTTACAAAAATCAAGCTTTCAACTCTCAAATATTGATTAAATGAGATGCAAGATGGACACACTTGGCCCACCAGGGAGCCCAACTCTGGTCTAATGGCTTGCTGGGGCCTGTGTGACTGGGCTGGGAACCGGACTGTCTGGGGTCCTCTGGGCTTGGGCATGACACCTCTGGCTGCGAGAGCAGGTGGAAATGACATGATCTGCAGGTCCCACCACCACTGAGGCTCCACCAGGGACATGCTGGGGACACACTGTGGGCCGTAGGAGACTATGGCCCATGCCCATCCCACTGTGCTCTTTCCCACCAGCCCTACTGAGGAATGTGGGCATTGAGGAATGTGGAAAGAGCCTGGGATGCAGAAAGACTTCCTGGGACCACCAGCCTGAATTGGAAGGATTCAGCACCACCCCCTCTCTCCCCCCCCATCTATCACCCCACCCCCCATCTATCACCCCACCCGTACCTCTTTGGGTGCTGTCCAGAGGGCTAGGCCGGCCCAGGGTCTCCAAGCACACTTTTGTCCGGGGATCCTGGGACCTGCCTCCCATCTTCTCCTCTGCTTTTCCTGCTGGTCAAACACTAAGTCAGGCTTGGGAAACCCAGACCATGTCTTAACGGGGTTAGGGAGGCGCTTCCTCTGGGCTAGGTGTGATGTGGAACCACGTCTGCTATCTCTGACAAGCGTGGTGGCCTGGTAGCAGGCAGTGTTTCTAGCTTTCTTGGCAGGACAACCTCGTAGTTCTCCCAGGTGGAATCTCACTTTTGACACTTATTTGTTTATTGCCAAATTTTAAAAATGTTTATTATTTACATGGAGTGTAAGACCCTGACATTAAGCTTTGGATTGCGGAGGCGTCCATTTCAGAAGACGTCCATCTACATGAACATACTGTAAGGGGTATGACGGCTCCTCGTCAACAACCAGGTAAGCAGCTAGGCTGCCCCACCCCCAGGAAGGTCCCTCTAAGACCCTGCTTCTCCCTTGTGTCCTGATTCCTACTCTGATGTTTCAAATTAGCCAATAAAGAGTGAACCCACCAAACCCTAGACGTCCACCACGATGGTGACCAAGACAGAGCACCAGGCCCTCATGCTCTTTCCTCTCTCCTGTGACCTGTGAGTAATAAATCCTCTTCCTTAAAGTTCTCTGATGGTTTTGCTGAAGTATGACCTATGATCCTAAGAAGCACAGGGTGGCCCAGCCAGAACACTAGCCCACGTGGAGGAATGTCCGTGGGGCTTGTATTGAGAAATAAGGCTGGGTGAGCGCCTTAGGCATTCCTAGTGAGAGTATCACTATCCACAGGGTGGGCCCACACAACAGCATGTGTATGTGTATGTGTGTGTGTGTGTGTGTGTGTGCGCGCACACATTAAGTGTATAAAACGCATACATATTATATATAACACTAGAGGCCCAGTGCACAAATTCATACATGGGGCTGGGGAGGAGGGACTGCAGGAGGTTGGTCACAGGCTCCAAGGAGGGAGCCAGCCCTCAACCCCCTGGGAAAGGGGCTGCATCTACTGCTCCCTGTTCCTCATCCCAGCCCAGAGTCCAAAGGACCCAGCAGGGATGGGAGAGAAGACAATAGTCACTGGCTGCTGACACCTATGCTGCCCCACCACCATGCGGTTCCCTGCCTCCCACTTCCCCACTCCTTCCCTTGCTGCCACCACTGTGGGCAAAGGGCCCCTGGGAAAGGGAGAGGATGGATGGGAGCAAGACAAACCCTTGTGTCGAGGGTTGACTTTCAATAGATTGCAGAGGGAGCTGCTCGCTACTACGAAACCCCAACCCAGAGGTAGGTTGTTGGAATTGTTTAGCACCAGGGGCAGATGCTAAACCATGGGGAGGAGGGGCACGAGCAAGAGGGGGATGGACTGCAGACAATTGTCTGGCTGCAGATTGGCTGTGGGAGCTCACTGAACACCAGGAAGCAGCTCCTGCATTGAGCGTCTGCCCCCTGGTGGTCAATGTGCATCACAGCAACTGGTAGACCAGCCGTTCCTGTCATAAAGGTTACTTATGCTTTTATACATACAGATTATAACATATATATAGTATTAAGCTCATTGCTAGGCTTCTAATCAAACACACTCATTTAACACTCCTGGAACCCTGAGTGCCTCAATAGCTTCACCTTCTCTCTTGGATACAGCTCATCTTACAGGGAACTCAAGCATGACAAAAGTAGAGAATTTTCTGGCAAGTTTGACAAAGTGACAGGGGGACTCAGACAACCCAGCCTCTGGACGGTGGTCCTCTTGGGGACATGCCCCACTCAGGAGACGCCAGGCTCACCTGTCCTGAGACCGAAGTGGTCCCTGGGCTCTGTTCTTCTTGGGCCTTCACCAGGGCTTGGAGTCGAAGGGCCAGGACTCTTGCTGCTGGGAAGAGGGTCCCTCTCTGCATCACAAAGCTGGTATCAAGGTGGGGGTCCCAGCCTGGGGCACAGCTTCCAGTCTCCCTCTCCTCCATAAGCTTACCCTGCAGAAGCGGCTGCCAAAGCTCAGGCTCCAGCCTTGGGTCTTCCCCTTCTGAGCTGCTGAGGCTGGAGCTGGAGCTGGAGCCAGTAACGGTGCCGGGGCCAGGGCTGGGGCTAGGGCTGGGGCCAGGGCCGGGGCCGGGGCCAGGGCGGGACAAGCATGTGAAGCGCAGGGGCCTTCCAGGCAAAATCCCCTTCAGAGAGTTCTCCAGGCAGTGAAGTGGGGAGGGTGTGGTGGCTGCCCCTGGGCAAATGACAGAAGAACCTTCAGCTTGACAAGTAGGAGGACTTGACAAGTAGGAGGACCCTCTGCCTGAATGGACAGGCACATAGCCCAGTCAATGGCCCCAGACAAGCTCTGGTGGACCTGAACATCCTCTGTGCCATGACGGTGGACAAGAGTGAAGCCAGAGCCTGGCTAGGCCCTCAACCCCTGTGGAAATCCAGCTGGGGAACTTTCTGGAAGACTCAAGTCACTGAAAACCACTAGGAGTCGGTTCCAGCCAGGCCCTGAGTCCTCCTACTCCACTTCCTCAGGACCAGTGTCCAACAGCAGAGACTCAGTTAAGCCCACAGGAGGCCCCCAAAACCAGCTCTTGCCTGGTGGGAGTGTCAGACACACCATACTTTTTCAAGCAAGTCAGAGCCTACCAGCACTTGGCAGGTCAAGAACAGAATTCTGCTGCAAGTTAAATTCAGTGGCCGCAGCAGCAGAGGGAGCCCTCTGCACTCACTCAGTGCTCAGCTGGCAGCCTGGGGAATGAATGGGTGTCTGACAGGGAAGGAACAGAGGAACAGAGAGGGAAGGGAAATCTATTCCCTCATCAAAGACTGTTTGGAGCGAAAACATCCCAGGAAGTGCTGAGGGCAGATGTCAGCTCACCGTCCTGGAGCCACCTCCATGGTCCTGGCCTGGTGGCCATGTGGTCTTTGAGTCCTTGCTGGCAGCAGGCAGGGACACTGCTAGAGGTGAGTGCCTGTGGGCTGGTGGGCTGCAGGCTCCTGGTGGGCACGTCCCCCCTGAGGTGGACTGGTTCACACACCTCTCTCCTCAGTCCTGTTTTAATGAGAGGCCCGGAAGCCTGTCTGCCCCAGGGCTCTGTGTTGGCACCAAGAAAAGGAAGTTAGTGGACAGAAAACTGTCATCATTGTATTCTTGGGTACACGTGCTCCAGGTGTGGAACACTCACCAGCCCTGCAGATGTTCCTGGGGCGCCTAAATCCTCTGGGATCTCTTCAGACCCAGCTACATGGACTCCTGGGAGCCCCACAGCCCAGTGACTATGCTGGACACCAAACATATGGAGCCAGAACAGCCACAATTGAAAAGACACTTCCTCCACGGCCAAGGCCCGGCTCAGGCCTGAACTCAGCAGCAGAGAGCCCTGCCCTGACTGCACCTGCCATGCAGAGGCAGGCAGTGCGTTCTGTCTTTCTGGCCTCATATTAAACTCTGCCCAGGTTCTTTCCAGAGAGTCTTTTCTTTTTTAAAAAATATTTTTATTGACTTTAGAGAAGAAGGGAGAGGGAGAGAGAGAAAGAAACATCAATGATGAGAGAGAATCATTGATCGGCTGCCTCTTGCATACCCCCTACTGGGGATCAAGCTTGCAACCTAGGCATGTGCCCTTGACCAAGATTAAACCCAGGACCCTTCAGTCCACAGGCTGAAGCTTTATCCATTGAACCAATCTGGCTAGGGCCAGAGTGTCTTTTCATCTCAGGGGTGGTTGTGGGCCTTTTCCTACTCCTAAGCCCCAAGAAAACCATGCTTTACCTTCCTTGTCTGCCATCCAGCTCTTGGGTTCCACTCTCTGTGATTCTCTGTCCCCTGCCGAGGACCAGGACCAGGTAGGCTGGGACCTGGGCACAGATATCTCTCTGAGACAATTCTCCAGGCCCTGGAGTGGGGCGCTACGGACTGGAATGCCTGTGAAAACCCAACATTTGTAGTGTCAGGCAATCAGAGCTCAGTCTCTGTAAACCCCAGGGACCTTGCCTGTACCCTGTATCCAGGGCAGCTGAGCCCAGGGGAGGAGGCGCAGAGCACTAGACCTGTCATGGCAGTGCAGGGTACCTGAACTGAGACCTGGCCCCCAAGCATGTGTCAGTCCAGGATCTGGGTGGTCCTGCTCAGGGTGGACCAATGTGTCTTAGCCGCCTACTTAAAAGTCAGGTCAGTGGGCTGTGATAAGGGCACCCCAGGCCTACTGCCAGCATGGGCACAGGGACCTGACTAGGATATGTTGGACACCACAGTGGGCTGGGATGCCTCCTACCCTTTCCCGGGGTTGATCCTGAGCCTTAGACCAGCCAGCTCACCTTTTCCAGGCCTACGTCCCTGGCTGCCCTCAGAGATCTGGAAATCCAGGTCCCCATCAGTACTGCTGGATGAGGAGAAGCTGGTGGGGGTGCTGTGGGGAGCTGGGGCAAGGGCAGGGCCATCTCTGACGAAGCCCTGCAGGCCCAGAGCCGGAAGAGGCCCCGCACTCAGTCCTGCAGGAAACAGCACAACTGGCATTACAGGAAAGCCACTAGGAAGAGGTCCCTGGGCCTGAGCTATAGGAAGACGCCCTGCCCCAAGGATCTTCCACTAGGGTCTCTCTTTGGTTAGGGAGCTCACAGCACTGATTAAAATACCACAGCATGTTAACCCATATGACCCCAGCCATTGGTCTCATGGGGCTAGAGTAAGTAAGAGCTCTTAGAGAAG
>PVJN01042739.1:0-18143 GCA_004026805.1 Lasiurus borealis | reverse complement strand
GCGGCTGGGGCGTGAGGTGGGCCTAGGGTCCAGGGACCCGGGTGCAAGGTCCCCTGGTGTGCCCGCCCTCTTCCGTGGGGGGCCCTGCGCACCAGGCTCCAGCTCACGCTTGCGCTTCTCCTGGCTCACCAGGATGTACTCGCGCCGCTCCTTGTCGAAGGCCACATCCCCAGCCAGCGCCTCGTCCCACGTCCCGTACTTGAGGTACTCCGCCGGCTCCACCACCCTGCCCCTGGTGGCCAGCTGCCAGGCCTGGTAGCTGTTGACCGGGTCCAGCTCGGCCACCCGCTGCCCGGTCTGTCCGTGGGCTGGTGTACCCGTGCCCACAGGGCACAGGTTCAGGCACTGGAGGAAGAGCTGCTGGGAGTCCGCAGGGCCACGCTCGCCCTCCCCGCTCGGGGCCCGAGTTCTGCCCGCCTCCACCCTGCGGTGGACTGCGTTGTGGGCATTCAAGCTGTCCAGGTTTGTAAACAGGTTCCCGCACTTGGTGCAGACTTCATAGAGGGCCAGGCCGGCCACGATCGCCTCCTCCTGCACCACGTTGTTAATGGTGGCGATGGGGTCCAGCTCGCTCCTGGGCCTGTTCTTGCTTCCCGCCTTGGGGCCATGCGCCTTCATGTGGTTTTTCAGGAACCACGGCTCTTTGAACCTCCGGCCGCAGATGTGGCAGCCGTGGTCGAAGGAGCCCCTGTGCTTCTTCATGTGCGCCTTCAGGAACCAGGTCTGGCTAAAGGCCTGGCCGCACACCTCGCACGGGAACTCCCCCGGCGGCAGCTCCGGCTTGCCGTTTGCCACGCAGGCCTCGCCACGGGGCACCTGCGCGGTGATGTGGTCCTTCTCGATGTGGCTCAGCAGGGACTCCTCCCTCAGGGTCACGTAGCTGCACAGCCGGCACTTAAAGGGCTTGTGTGCCCGGTGCACGTGCCGCTCCAGGTCCTTCTTGCGCTCGAACTTGCTCTTACAGAAGGAGCACTGAGCCACTGCCCCGCCCTCCTCCGCAGGGCACGCAGCCCCCTCCGCGTCCTTCCAGCTGCTCCTCAGCAGGATCTTGCTGTTGTCCAGCTGCGTGGTGGCGCCATTCAGGATCCTGTTGCAGGCCGAAGTGCTCTTCGTGGGGCTGGTGCAGCCGTCCAGGCCCTCGGACACACGCGTCTCGCCGGCCTCGGGCTCGTGGCCCTGGATCAGAGTCCCCGTGCGGTGGCTGCGAATGTGGATCTTGAGGTTGCCCTTCTGGGAAGCCCTGTGGTCACAGTAGGGGCACTTGTAGGGCTTCTCGCCCGTGTGCTTGCGCATGTGCTGCGACAGGGAGCTCTGGAAGGGAAAGCTTTTGCCGCAAATGCAGCAGCTGTGGCTCAGGGCCTTCTCCCCAGCCACCTCGGAGACCCTGCGCAGCTCTATCTCGGCCTCCTGGTTACGATCCATCTCCAGGACACGGGCTAGCTCAGCCAGGGTGGCAGGGCTCTCTGTCAGGCGAGCCTGCAGGACAAGGTCTTATCTCTCCATGTTCAGAGGAGCCTCCCGCTTCCCAGCTGCAGACGCGCCTGCCACCACAACGTGCATGTCCTACCTGGAGCACATGGTGGAGGGCAGCGAGCACCTGGAACAGAAAAGACACAGAGAAGAGCTTAGAAAGGAGGTGTGCCTGGGAACGGTGACGCAGTCACATCCACTAATGGAGCTGCATGGTCCTCCTTAAAAACACCAGCCCAATCCAAATTAAAGAAATGAGGCACCCACAAAAATTCAAACGGATGTATAAGCAGCTACTTTCCTTTCAGAGATCAACAATCAAGCAATTAATTATTGATAATGATCGCGTTAAATAATTAAACCAAACCAGTGTAAATGATAATGCACTCAAATAATTTTTATCAAAAAGGTATGAAATCTTTAAGAAAAGACTGGTGCGGGTTTGTGGGCGTGAGACACAGCTATAAAAGAGGAGAGCGTGGGAACAAGGAGCAGAGTGAAATGTGGGGGGGATGGATGATGGCAAAGATCGGTGGAGGCAGAGCTCCTGCTGGGCCTCACAGCTGTGAGCAGCACTTACAAAGGTGCGCAGGCCATAAGGAAACGAGTCGTCAGTTAGAACTTGGATGATGCAGTAAAAGAGAAGCAACCAAGTGCAGAAAGGTAACCCTCAGCTACTTCAAGGTCGGTGCCCTGAGCCAACAACCCCAGAAGTAGGTGGCCGACGCTGGCTACCCCACAGGCACCACTCCCAGGAGTGAGTGGCCACAAGACCAGTTCCAGAGCAACATCCGGTCCTTGTCGCCTCTTAGATAAAACCCAAACTCTTCGGGATGAAGTTCTTGCCATCCTGGCCCTGTCCTTTTTCTCCAGCACTCCTAACCCCCCGTCCCCTGTATCCCCAAAACCACCTGAAACTCTGGCCACAAGGCTGAGGCCTAGGTGCAGAAAACCCTGCTGACTCCAGAAGGTTGGGCAGCCTCCCCGCTTCTCCACAAGTCAGATCCCACAGCGCCCTCCCGGGGGGGCCAGGTCCAACTCTCCCTGGTGACAGCAGATGTATCATCACTGTCACCTGCCTGCCCATCTGCCCTCCAGAGCATGAGGGACAGGCCCTGGTCTGAGCCGCTCCTCCAGGCACCTGGGCATGTCCAGCACCCTGTGCACAATCCAAGGCACACAGTGGGCAAGCCCCTACACCGTGGGAGACCTAGCCAAACACCTGTTCGCCACCACGACAGTCCGCGCTGAAAAGCAGCCATGTGCCGTAAAAGCAAGAATGTCCACCTGACTGTGATAAGCAGACAGACAATGTGCCATTAGAATGCACTGAGCGTGGGAGAGACTGCATCTTTCAGGACAGAGTTCTGACAGGCTAGCTAGGGACGGTGGGCCCCTGGCTCCCCTGGGACAGGGCTGGTTCTCCTCCTGCATTGAAGGAGGCCCACTCAGCAGCCCATTTTTATGCCTAAACAATTAAATTACAGTCTAATCAGCAGGCCGTTTTTGTGTGATGGTTTAAAGAAGGGCAGATTTTTAATACTGTTCCCGATGCCCACAGTCCACCGATGGTGTTTTTTTTCTTTTTTTGCAAACCTTTCCGCAACCAGTTAAAACGTAATTCTCTGCCACTGGCTCTCCTCCGTGGCCAAGTCAACAGACCTCTGTGAGCATTCTTTTAGTTGTCAGCAAAAATCGCCATTTAAGACACAGTCATCCTTTCTTTTCCAAAAAAGAACAAGAACACTGTCATCAGGACTTAGCACTCAAAAATGGGCCCGGAGCAGCCATCCCAGTGACAGGGTTATGGGGACGTTATCAGCCCTCCTGGCACTAAGGGCTTTGCTGTCCTATTTTTAAAAGCCCCTCACGCTCTGGGAGCTAGGGGGTAGAGGGGGGGGGTAGGGTGTCCTCAAATGCTTTTTCCCCATTTACTGTGGCCCCTGTGGGGAGAGGTTCACACTCCCAAACCTTCAGGTAACACAGATGCTATAAAGAGGGGTGGGGGTTAGAGAGCCAACACACGTCCGTGTGTCTTGGCTGACATGTGACAAGTCGCCACATACATGCGTAAAGCACAGAGCACAGCCCCGCTGACCACATATTTTGCCCATAATGAATCAGAGTTTTGTACTTACTGTCTTACACACTCTTCCCAAGGCTGTCACTGGGAACTTGCCAGGCGAGACTGTAATTTCATTGTTTAGGCATAAAAATGGCTTGCTGATTAGGGTTTTAAAATAGATTTCCAATGGATGTTTCCGTGTGTGTGTGTGTGTGTGTGTGTGTGTGTTTCTCTAGCGATGAATAAAGAGTTGGAAGCTACTTTTTGAAAATGCCTTATGTAATTTTCAAAATAAATCTCATTTGAAACAAGTTAATTTAATATTTATAAAAATAGAAAAAAATAAAATGTTTACTAAAGAAACTAAAAATGTGCGTCCATAACGTAAGAATGCATTCTAATGGGCATTGGGAGGGGTTTGGGGACAGAATATAAAAGTCATGAAAATAACACATTTAAGAAATCAGCGTGTGAGCACACAAAGGCAGCGGCAAGTCTGCATTCATATGTCAGGCTGCCGCCCTACCCTGGAGACTTAAGAGATTTCCCCAAGACTGCTACCACTGACTGTAGGTACATTTAATGTGTGGGTAACTGTTTCAACTAAAAAAACACACCCTCTGTAAGTGGGGATCCTGGGAACTGCATCTTCGGCCTCAGCACAGAGAGGTCACTTCCTGCAGCAGCAGGCCCAGGTGACCGACCCACTGCACGGGGGACTGGTTCCCCCAACCTGTCCTGGAGAACTCCTGTGAGAGCCAGGCCCACAAAGCTAACACCTGAGACACACACCGCAGGGAAAAGCACTTGAACTCAGCCAGAGGGCCCATCAAGAGCCCTGTGCAGCCTCTGTCAAGGCCTGATCCCACAGGGCCTAAGGCCCAGTGCTGCCTGCAGGCTCCCACTGAACAACGGGTTCATCACAATCCCTGAGGGCCTACTGTGAGACAGGTGATGCTGGGAACTTAACAATCAACTGTGACTAAGAAACAGGCTTAGCTTCTAGGAACCCGTAAGGGCACAAGGTGGAAAAAAAAGAACACTGGCCGTGACCCTGCAGGGCAAGTGGAAGTTTCCAGAAGGATAGGGAGGGAAGTGATGACCTATATTGGCAAGGCCTGGCTGGTCCTCTTAGAGTTCAGGGGAGTCTGAGAATAAATGGTCTGAGGTAAACTTTAGGGGTGAGAGGGACTCCCCATCCCAAGGACCCAACCCCAAACACCAGAAGACTTCCCCAGCCCTAACCTCTGTCTCCCAGCATCCCATAATAATGCTCATCCTGTTTGCTGTATCTCTAATTCAGTCTTGAATCCACACCCCCTCCAACCTCAGCCAAAACTGCAGTTCCAGAATGCATGTCTGGGCAGCCCAAGACAGCAACCTACACAGGTGTTCACACCCTTCAGATGAGGCCAAACTCCCACCAGGGTTGAAAGGGCTATATCTTGCACCGAGAACACATCAGGACACATTACTGCTCCCACTCCTTTAAACCATCACACAATCGTATGCTAGACAATGTATTTTGTGAAGGCAGGCCCACAAAATACCGAGCTTTCTCCCCTGGCTTCCCAGTTCATGACCTCGTGTCCTGCCCACACACACCCCAGCAGAACACACACTCACAGTAGTTCAGCTCCCAGAGGCTGAGGGGCTTTTAAAAATAGGACACACATCAGTCACTGATCTTCTCCGGGTCCTCACCTGAGCCCCTTTAGCATGAGATAAAGTTGGGCCCCTGGAGTGACCCTGCTTGGCACTCTGCAGGGTCCAGCCCTGCCTCAATACACGTCAGGACACATTACTATTCCCACTTCTTTAAACCATCACACAATCGTATGTTAGACCATATATCTTGTGAGGGCAGGCCCACAAAATATTGAGCTTTCTCCCCCCTGAATCCCATACACTAACACAGAACCAATCAGACAGTGGGACTCTGGGTGGCTTCCCGGGATGTCTCTGGGCCAGCCTGAGACATCGGCAAGCAATCTCTTAAAATAAAATGCTGGGAAAGAAGGTCTCAACCTTGAGCTTCAAGGTCAGACAAATGGAAGTGGAATCCTGTTCTGCCACTCACTTGGATCGGCTGTGCAACCTTGAACAAGTGTCTTAACCTCTCTGCTCCCCAGCCCATCTCTTCATCTTTAAAATGGAAATGATGGGTCCATGGTTTCCACATTATAGTATTTTGTGAGGTTTAAATTAATGCAAAGAGGAGTGTTTAACACACAGTAAATGCTCCAGGTAAGTCGGGTATGATAATTAGTAATTGTAGAATAAATGAATGAAATGTCAGTACAGTGGCCAGTGATACCTTGTCACTGGCAATGACAATACTTGGTTTGATCAATTCAGAAGGGCAAACCAACAAGAGCTTAGGAAGCAAACCCAGAAACACTCCCCAGTAACACCTGGGCCCACAGCTTCACAAAAAGGTTCAACACACCAACCAAGTCTTCCACCTGCAGCTGCGGTCATCACAGCAGACGCCCAGCAGGCCCAGCTCCAGAACCTGCAGAAAAACTAACGTCCCCGTGGGCTGGACGGGGCAGCGAACGATACTGAGAGCTACAATGACTTCTGTCGGGTCACTCACGTCAGGTCACTCACGTCGGGTCGCTAATGTGGGAAAATGGGCTCGTTTCTGGAGGCCTGTGATAAAGTACCTTACAGGCAGTTTACCCAAAGAGAGAAAGCAAATTGCTGCCTCTCTGGGTCAGGGGTGTGCATTTTTAGTATTACTCTTTCTATTTGTGCAGACTTTTAAACATTTTTCACAAAAAGAAAAAAACGATTCACATTTGGGACCCCAGTAACACAACTGAGAGCACAACTCCTTTCTCCCACCTCTCCCCCACCCCCCGCCCACCACCACCACCACCTCTACAGCACCCCTAACCCCTCCTCAACTTAACATACACCTCCTACCCCTTCCCCTCCCCACCCTTCTTTCATCCCTCCCCAACTGGTTCTACCACTCCCCTATCCCTCTCCCTTCTGAGGCCCCCCAGTAAGCTCAGAGGGCTCCAAGTAATGCAGTTAAGAAAGTACCTTCTGTTCACTGGAGTGTGTGAAATTCAAAGAAAGTAAAGCATCTGAGTAATATGTAACTGTTTAAAAGCAAAGCAAGATTTTAAGAGATTGCTTGCTGGTGTCTCAGGCTGGCCCAGAGACATCCCAGGAAGCAACCCAGAGCCCCAAGGCTGCAGACAGTGCAGGGAGAGACTACCACCAGCCAAACTGGCCCAGCCATGCTCCCTGGGGCGTTCCCGGGGATCCCTCCCACGGCAGAAACCAGCAATGCTGCTGAGGGTTTTCTTCCATATTTTACACCACCGTTTCCCAGCCAGTTAACTATGATCTTATCAGAAGAAAAGGTAAATATCCCCTATTTCAAAACAGTGAGCATATTTTTGAATCTACACAAAATCTTGCCATCTTCTGCTCTGTAAATTAAACCAACACAAAGTCAAAGCCCACTGATTTTGTGCTGATTTCCCCAAAACTATCAAAGCCAATTCCATCAAAATGTTATCCTGAAAAAGGAACCCTGAGGGCTGATTTCCAAATAACCTCTAACATTCAGAGTAATTTTCATAGCAGAGCCACCCTGCAAGTTTTCTGAAAGCAACCCAAGCGGAACTAGTAGACACACGGGGGGCCGGAAGGGGTCTGCAGGAACAGGGAGGGGATGCCCAGTTCTGCACCGGGGTCACCGATTTTCAGTTTAGGAGCAAACCTGAAGCTCGCGTGGTTTTTCCAAGAGCTCTCCAGGTGGGTATTTTTTAGTTCTAGTTCATTAATTCACCATAGTGTGATAATAAGAAATGGTTTTGGTTTCCTCGAAGCTGTGTGGTCACTCCCCTTCTCTCCCCCTCTGGTCACCTTCACGGGGTGGAGGGGGGAGAGACAATGGGCAGAATTGGCAAAGTCTCCGCCAGAGGCAGTGGGCTGGGGACCTGTCCCCTCCAGAGCACTGGTAGGTACTAGGAGCATTTGTGAAATGCAGAGAATGGGGGAGGTAGAGACAGTCGATGCCCTTATAGAGAAAACTGCTCGCAGCAGACAGACAGATGGCTCAGGGCATAGACCCGGGTGTTATGGCAGCAAAGCCAAGCCACAGAATAAAAAGAGAAATCTCCAGCTTGGCCTGGTGCATTTCTGAAGGGGATTCTGGCCACAGGGCATGCCCAGTGCTGGGGGCCCAGTGTGCTCAGTATACTGGGCGTTTGTTCCTCTGCAGACAATGAAGCGAGCTTTACTGGTTACACTGTAGTATTATGAGCCATGAATTAAAATACATCATTAACATCCTGCACCCGCTTATCAACTGCTGAGACAAAAAGCCTATTCTCTGAACAAATGGGGAGAAATTCCAGAACAACAATGAGGAGTTCCTCTCCCCACACACCAATCTGCCCCAGATTAACAATTCCAGGCTTATAGTCCCCAAACCAGGGTCCCAGTGGCTCCATGAAGTGAGGCTTTCACTGCCCCGAGAGTAAGGACCCTGATGACAGGGTCTTGAAGCCGCCTCGCTCAGACCAATCAATAATCCATTATGAGCAAACTACATTTCCACTCTAAGAAGAAGAAATGAATAAAAGGCTACCAGAATCCCTCACTTCCACCTCCCCCATGAAAGAAAAGGGCCCAAGGACAGGCACTGCCCATAACAGCCTCACCTCCCAGCTCCCAGCAAACAATGCGCTCCGCTTTTCCGCCAAAAACACTGCAAAGGTGAGGCACACACTTTCTGTTCAGGACAAGAGGTACTGGGGGAAGGAACCATGGACAGGACGGTGACAAAGTCCCATTTTCTCAAATGAAAGGTCTCCTTTAAATTATTTAACACCGCCAAATAAATCAAAGCAGACCCCACGTTCGTCCCTAAGTATTAACTGGGTGACTCCTGTCCATCAACAGGTTTGATGACCCAAACTCCCTGACCAGGTAAGCAAGACTGGTCTCGGTGCTGCGAGCCTCGGACCTCAGCTTTGGAATCAGCGCTCACTGGAGCAAACACGCCTGGATGACCTCACTGTGATCCTGCCAGTGGGCTACCCTTTATGAAGCGGTGGACCGTCGTCTGTCAGGAACCCAAAGAAATGCCTGGCTCAGAAGAAAAAGGCTCCATCTTCACCTCCAGATAGAAGATACAAGCAGAAGGGCATTTATGGACATGAAGAAGATAAACCAATATAGTTCCAAAGGAAAATATAAATGAGCATTAACACAACAGCTGTCCTGATGCCGTTCTATTAAATAAATACAAAGACGGGCAGTCCAGTCTGACCTTAATGGAGAAGAAAAAAAAAAAGCAGATGAGTGCACAATATAGTGAGTAATCACTTTCAGAAAGTCCAAGAGCAAGCCAGGGAGGATGTGGGAATCCGCTTCCCCCAGGTGGTAATAACATCCTGAAAAATCCCAAGTTAGGGAATTATGTAGACTTTAATACAGAGCTGTCCGTGTGAAAATGAAGGAGGGGATTTTTACACCAAAAGAAGTGTCCTTTTACTTGCTTTTCTTTTGCTCTCCAAAATTAATGCGTCCATGTCATCTACTTGTCACTGTTTCCCATTCTATGAAGTAGTGACTTCATCACAAAAGGAAAGGACCCAGAACTTACTCCCTAATGTTCTGCAGGAACCTGTCCTGTTAGGACACCCTGGTCAGCCAGGAGAGTTAGCACCTGAGGGGACCCCTGCTATCTGGAGGGAAGGCAGGGCTAATGCTATGATCGTGGCAATGGACCCATGAAAAGCCCCATTTCCCAGAAGCTTCCAACTGCATCTCTCCCAAACGGGGCAGCTCCAATAAAGACTGTCATCACGGAGGGCTGGCTGTTCAGCTTCTCACACAGAGAACAAATCACTGGCTGCTCCCTCCACAAACCACAAAAGCAGTGAGTTTCTAGTTTTGACTCTTTTACATCCTGCACCAAGATGATTACAGCCGCCAGCCACATTCCGAGTAACTCAGAAACACTGAACACTTGGGGAACACCAGGGAAAACAAAGGTGTGTAAATTTCTATTTTTAAAACAAGCATGGAAGGCCAGAGGCCTCAGATAAACTTCAGGGCGAAAATCCAATTGAAAAGTAGTTGATAGTTTGTTTGTTTTTTCTGACCCTAAACCCAAAAGTGCTAAAACTATCACCAATTCAGTATCAAATATTTTTTTTTAATTTTTTAAATTACAAGTAGTAAAAACAATCAATCATGTATGGAGACACTCACTATATTTCCTTACTATGCAACACATCTTGGTCAACTGGACAATTTTTTTTTTTGAAATTCCCATTAGCTGACTGCAAAACACACTGTAATTGAAATGTGTTTCTATAAGTAAACTGTATTTTATTCCGTGTAAACAAAGCAAAAGGCTGTATTTGCCCCCGACACAGGCACGCTGACCTATTTTCCAGCCTCTTACCCAAAACCAACGTCTCTCTCCCGGTATAAGAAAACAGACTGCAATTAATACCTATCCCCCATTATCTCTTCTGTGCGTTTTATGAAAGAGCCTAGAAAGTCCCCACCATCAAGTGAAAGAAAGAATTGTGCCTGCGAATCCAGAGAGCGACAATTATGTGCAGGAAGCCATAAACCGTTGTTAAACATTACCTCCCCGGGTTTGCTGTTTGGTGCACAACTCGGCCCCCAAAGCTCCTTCATTAGGAGCACGCAGGGGGAAAGCAAACACACCAATAATCAATCTTGCTGAATTCTAACCAATGGCTCAATCTCATTTTCTGTAATGATACCCTGAATTGAGTCTATTTTCACTGAAAGGCACACTGTGCAAGAAATTATTTAAGATGTTGTTTGCCACTGTACAAACACCAAACAATACTTTTAAGATGATCAAAAGCATACAAGGTCACAAGCCTTCCCCAAATGCCTTACTTTATACAAAGGGCACAGCACGCATACACTTTAACCAGTTTAAATTTTCCAGAACCACGACCGCCAATAACCATTGTAACGTGACCCACTTTATCACTAATGCACGCAGCACCTTTGAAAGCAGCTGGACGGTCCGCCTCTTAAGGAGAGTGATCTATCAGAGCCTGTTTACAAAGAGCGGTTCCCCCACAGGACACGTCACGTTGCCCCAGGATTTACGCGGCCTGCCTGTCGGACCGTGTATTTTCAGGCACCGTCAATGACCCATCACTTGAAGTCCCGACTTCTGACGATGAAAGGCTATCTATACTTTTCTCAAAAGGAACAAAACAGAATCAACAAGCAAAATTCCACTCTCATTCCCTCTGGTCATGTTTTTGTGCTACTCAGCCATACACGTTAGGAAAATGCTGCTACACGGTGATCTTGCAGAAATGAGAAAGGGCTTTTCCTAAGCAAAAGCATCCAGCAACAGCTTCCGGTAAAAGTGAACCTAAAATACAACGAGGCACGCTGTTGAATTTCAAGGCTTCCCCCACCCCACGCCCGGTCCTCGAAGAGGACTAAGAAGGACCTTGAAGCCTCGGATCTGCCAGCCAGCCCAGGCTGGACTGCCTGGGAGCATAGTGTGAGCTTAACGAGCTCAGCACGTCCAGTGGCCACCAGAGCAAGAGCACCGGCCATGCCAGGTGCTGTAAACATTTTCCAAAGACCCGAAGACCATGGCCCAGATCCATTTGGTTCCAGCTATGTCCATCCTGACGATGAGAGTCGGGATGGTGGTGCGTATGCACTTGTGAGGGGTTCATCCCGTCACTGCTGTCCCTTTCCTCACTCACGCTCTTCTCAGCACTCCCTCCCCCACTCCCCCATCAAGCACCCAGCACACATCCAAATCCAGGTCCCCTTTCCGGGATCTGTTCAGGGCAAATGCAGGGAGCAGATTGCCAGGCACTACAGGCAGGCGGAGGGCAGCGGTGCTTGTGCACATGTATGCATGTACATAATAGGCAAAAAACCCACTCGCTCAGAAATACACCACACATGGAGGGGAGCACTGTGTCCAGCTCCAACACCACCCCTGATAAAACACACCCCCAACCCAGAAACACTGGCTTCCTAAAGGTTTCAGTACCTGGATCACTGGACCTCTGGGCCCTACATACAGCATCCCTGCCCAGGACCTGCCGGAGGTCACCTCTACCACCCTGGCATTCTGCACTCAGAGCGTGCTCAGAGCTCCTTGCTGAACCCAGCCAGCACTGACGGTGTCCACCGCATCATCTAAGGACAGCTGTCCTTCCTTCCAGACACAGGGTCACTCGCCACCACCAATGCACACACCCACCCCATGAACCAGCTCGGGAAGGGCTTGCAGGTCAAGCTAGTGACCCCTGGAAATAGCAGCCCATCTGCCCCACTTAGGACCCTCCCTTCTGTCTGCACAGTCTTGGGGACCTCACAGGTAAAACCACCTTTCCTCCTCCCTCAGATGTTCTGGCACTGACTTCCCTCAGGTCTGAAATAACACCGTCAGGACGCTCCACACACACACAACCTGTCTCTGCCCTCTCCAGCCTTCTGGCCTAAAACTGAGAAGGTGTTATTGGGCAACAACCTGGCTTCGTATGGTTGCCAACCTGGGCTGGACCGACCAGGGCTGGACCCTGTGGGGGACATCACAGGGTTCTTGGAGGGCAGAGGCTGTACCAAACAGGGAGATCCCGGCGACCCCAGGCCTGTGTGATCTAAGATGAGGATGGTGGCAGCAAAGTGCCAAGACCCCAGCAGATGGCCACATTTGAATGAATAAAGACATGGGGAAGGGGGCCCTGACACCAGTCCCCAAAAATGAAGTCACATCCAATTCACTAGAGCTTCCTCTGTTCGCGACTATCAGCGTAAGGCAAGGAATGAGTCCACTAACAACTGTGAGGCGATAATGCCCGGATAAAGCCACCCAGGTCACACCGGCCGTGAGCGTGACCCTCCTCGAAAGCAGGTGGCAAACCGCGCCCGAATGTTGAATGACATTGCACTTCCATTTAAAAGTTACCAATTACACTGCGACCTCCCAGGCAAAGGGCTGCACCCTAAGTACAAAACTACATCGGGGCCACAAGTGGGATCAGAACATTGCCGTCACCAAGCAGGGAGGATCATGACCTTCCGGAGCCCAAATCCACATCCCTGACATGGGGGACAAGGTTTCTGGCAGCGGGCAAGTCGGCTATTAGCCAGTAACAAAAACTGGGGCCCAATCGGATGGACTGCTTTTCTCTCTTTTGAATAAGCCTGGCAGAGCTCATGAAACGCAATGGACGGTCGGTCACTGTTATCACTCGGAGCGAGAGTTTCCAGATTTGTATGACCAGTCTACTGTGTCTGAGCACAGCCCAAGAAAGAAATCACTAAAAAATGCCACAGGGAAAGAAAGGGACACACGTCCCCAACCACAGAGCCCATGTGTCTCCTTGTTCACCAGTGATGTTTATTCCTCTGTTTTTCCGAAAGTAACAAAGAAGCAAGAACTGATTTTACAACCTATTGAACTTGATGCACCAGTGATGGTTCATGAGGGCCACAGAACCAGGCACAGGCTGCGTTTATAAGGGGGACCCAATCCCCAACATCAGCAGGACAGCATCTCCCAGGGAACATGATTTGCTTTCCCACCTCTCTGTCCACTGAAAAAAAGGACCATCTACATGGCATGCGTGGGCAAGTGGACAAGGCTTCTGAAGCCTTCTCACCGCAAAGAGGACCAAGGGGCCAGTGCCTCCCATGCCTGGGCCCCACCTCCTCTGAGAAGCCTAGATCACCCCATTTAACGAGGCAAGTTCCTGGTGGGCTCACCTGGGCACCCGCACCTGCAAAGGCTGGTGCCAACCTCATCCCTGCAGGTGATTCTCTGCCCCTATTGCTCGGACAGTAAAGTCAAATGATTGTCACCAAATTTGGAGATAAAATATATAAACTTTCCTTTTTGACCCTAGTTAGCATCAAAATATCCTTCACATTAATATCAAAGTTAATGTTTTCCTTCTGGCTTCTATGTTCGTTCTGAACATGTGTTTGTCATACAGGAATAGCTTTCCACACGACGTGACCACAATGACCTGCCCAGGCTGGGTGCTGGGAGGGGCCCACACAGACAGCAAGGCCACCGGCAGTGTCTCTAACTCAGAGACTCCTTCCTACCAATGCAAGGCAAGCCATCTCACCACTGTAATCAAAGGACAATCCACACAACTGCAGGAAGAGAAGTCTGCACCACCGTTCCTCTCCTTATAAGGAGCTGCAAGCCCAACACACGTAAGCTCCCAGAATGTCCACTGAGGTAGAAACTCGGAAGCCACACACAAGTCTACACACAACTGGCACACAAGGTGTGCGCACAGGCTAGTGACCTTGCTCCTGAAAGACCTGCCCAACAAACACCAAAACCGTTCCCTCTCCCCTCTCCCCACACACAGGGAAGAGGGAACACTCAGTGGTTTGTGATCCATGAGCCCTGTCCCCAAGCAGCACCCTCAGAAGGGACAGGGTGCTCTCTGTATCTCTGCAGCCCTCTACCCAAAATCACCAGAGGCAGGCAGAAGTATGTGTGTGTTTTGGGGGGTGGGAGGGTGGGAGGTATGACAGCATTAGTTTTACTTATATGCAAACTCATACCCCTTCCACCAGCTCCTTCCCAGATAACAAAAATGAAAGTGCAGCCTCCTCCCTGCACCAAGCTCCGATTTGCTGACACAGCCTTCTCGTCTCTCAGGGGAAAGTTCCGAGGAGCTGGCTCTAATTCACTCCGTGACCCTGGGAGCTCATGAGAAGGGGGAATAGGAGGCCTCACAATGAATGTTCTTGTTCCTTTTTTTTTTGGTTGTGTGTTTTTTTCTATTCATCATCCATCTCCACAAAACACTTCAGCTACACTGGGAAAAGCGACCCTGCCCCAAGGTCAAGGGAACACTGTTTTTAGCTCCGATGCTTCCACCCAGGTCTGCAATCCTAACAGGAAGGCGTTCTCATGGAACCTGACCTGACCTTCCGGTGACCGTGTAAATGGGTAACAAGACCCTCCAGGTGTGTGCCCCTCAAAGCTGCCATGCTCGGGACCAGGGAGAACGCCTCCCTCCCCAACCCACCTGAGTCTGAAATGAGCAAAGTTCATATTTAAGTAGTCACTCTTTCAAGAAAAGCTTGCTAATTTTTTTTTTTTTTTATGTAAGGAAAAAGCCAACGGATGCAAATGCACCAGGCCTTTCTGGGGCTATGGCGATGTTTTATGTTTTGTTTTGTGTTTGTTTGCTTGGTTTATTTTATTGAATTGATTGGGGGGGTCTCATTGGTTAATAAGACCATCTGGTTTCAAGTGTACATTTCTATGATCCGTGATCTATCGCATTGTGTGCCCACCACCCAGAGTCGAGACATCTTCAGAAACCTACAAAGTTAGTGCCTGCGGACAGGGGGCTTCTCGTCCTATCTGTGAGTGACAGCCAACAGTGGCACAGAGTCTCGAGGCAGCGTCTTGAGTACTAAGTCATCGCTGGAGAGCGGGACCTGCTTCTCCACACTGGTCTCTCCCTCCAGGATGACTGCAGCACAGTCCACAGCCCAGCCTGGGAATGAGACCTCCTGCGGTGACACTGAACCCCAGTCCACACGCACCTGCCAACAGACCCTGCAGTGTCCGCGGACAGCAGGTGTC
Organism: Lasiurus borealis; assembly: GCA_004026805.1. Lineage (NCBI taxonomy): Eukaryota > Metazoa > Chordata > Mammalia > Chiroptera > Vespertilionidae > Lasiurus > Lasiurus borealis. The sequence continues at coordinate 2,982 of PVJN01042739.1, read as the reverse complement.
CCGGGTGAAGCGGGAGGTCCCCGGTCCACATGTGACAATAGGAAAGCTGGAGCTGGAGCTCTGATGAACCAAAAGGTCGACAGACATGGAGAACCCGCCTCCCACTTTCACAGAAATGTGTTTATTTATCTATAACTTAGAGATGCCAAAATGAGGACTGGCAATATCCTTCCACACTGGTGATCTGGGCAGACCCAGGCCCACTTAACCAGAAAAACCATCCATCACAGGAGCTGTTTTTGCAGCAAAAACTCTCACAGGGGCGCCAACAGCAAGGTTGGGCAGTGCTCCCATTAATGCGATGGGGGAGCCCTCAAAGCCAAGGAGAGCCCTGGGTCTACAGCCTGTCTTCTCGCCGCTGCACGTATCTGAATGTCTCTGGGTCACAGAGACCCTGAACCATGGACGTGCGGCACTGATGAAGAACATGTATGGGAAGGGACCTGAGGTCGGGAAGTGCAGTCACATCACCAACACCTCGCCTGACTTTAAAGGCATTCAAAGTCCATTCTTGAATGGTTTTGTGTGTTCTTTTAAGTGAAGTTACAGCATTTCCACATGTTTAGTCCTGTATGCCTGAATATAAATAACTAATGTCAAATTAGGGTGTGCTAACGTTGCTCTGGCTGGAAGACAGCTTTTCCCTTCTCCCAGCAAAACACAAAATTAGCAACCGTGGTGCAGGGCTGAAGTCACCAGCCCAAAATTATACCCAAACTTATTATTATTAAGGACCTGCTGTCCTTTTATATATATATAACTAAGAAAACTCATTATGTCTTTATATTTAGTGAGCTTTTTAAAAACAAGTTGTAGTAAAGGTCTATGAATGCATGTGTTATACAGAGTGGACAGTTAAAAAGAAAGTACTCATGATGTTAGATCACATATTTTCCCTTCTGCATTGAAATAACCAAACCCCGAGTCAAAGTTTCCACGACTGCATCGAGGGGAGAGTAACCTCTTTCAGTGTAAGATGAAATTCAGTAAAATTACTGGGCAGGGCCAAGGGCGGAGGAGATCCACATTGCGGATAAAAGGGATTATGGTAACTTTAGTCTCCTGACCATACAGAAACTTTAATATTTTTTAAAATAAAATTTCATGCTGGGATTAAACAGAGCCTTCACTTGATATTTTTATCTTGTGTCATCCCAAAGCCCAGAACTCTGAAAGGTTAAGGCACACTGTACTCAGAACCTCCAACAGTCAGTTGCCCAATGTTTCTCTCCATGAATGTTCATTCATTATAAAAACCAATATAGGCATTGCCTTGTACACTTAAAAAATCATCACAATGGCAAATTTTATGTTGTATATATTTTACCTCAATAAAAATTCAAAATAAAATTACACAGCTTTTATATGTTTGCAGTCATTTCAAGTACTTTAAAACTGTACCACCTTAAAAGAAATCATAACACAAAAGTATAAATGAATACTATTTACAGGCTTCATTAGGTAAATAACCTATTATGAAAAATACATGAAATATGTTACTCCATATTTTGGGGGGAGAAAGGGCAGTGAGGACAGGGGTAGGGATAGAGAGAAAGAAATGCTGAGCCCAAAACCTGGGCACATGCCCTGACCAGGAATCGAACTGGTGACCTCTTGGTTCATGGGTCGACGCTCAACCACTGAACCACACCAACCAGGTGAAATATGTTACTCATGAAACAGTATAATCCCAAATGAGGTTGTTAGACTTTTATGTGTCCAAGGCCATCACTGGAATTTGAAACTGTTCGAAAAATTCTTTTTCTAGATGAGGCAGCCAATTTTCTTGTGCCAAATTCAGAGAAGCCTGTTGGTGGATTACCCTGTTTCACTTCATGTTCTCTGCCACGAGTTCTCTGGGCCAACAAAGTTACAGAAAATGTCCCTTTCTGCACCACCTCACCCCCAACTTTTAACTTAGCTCTTGATCCAAATCAAAAGTTTGGAGAATATAATTCTAACCCATAGCTGTAAGGAAGAGGCCCAGAAAGGGTGCATTTCTATCCAGCACAAACCTGCTCCACAAGGTCCCTCCTTTTGCACTGGCTGCTCCACAAATTTCAACTTCAAGTTATTTTAGATGCATTGTGACACCGTGGTGTGGGCTTCAAGGAGCCCTTTCTTTTGTAACCCAGCTCTGGAACACCCCACTTCTTCCCGGCTGGGAATCCCACACCAACCTGACTCTGTGCTCTCTGGTGGATCCTGAGAATTTTAATCCATTTCATTTTTTGTTACAAACATTTTACAACCACCCTGGGGCCAAAAGCAGGGGATTCTGACAGAATTCACATTAAGGTTGTCTGATCTATGATTTTTCTATAAACCCCTCCTTCTGCAAGGCTCACCCTGCCCTTGGAAATGTTTCCATCAAGTTCAAGAAAACTGTTGGTTGTGTTAAATTCCTTCCATATTCCTTTCTCCTCCTAAGCAGTCTTCCTTCCTTAAAAGTAAGCTGCTTAATTAAAAGACACTTTTCAGATGTTTTATTCTACTCACCTCAAAAGATACTGATTTACATTATTCCTCATCATATCCATTGGCCAGAAGAAATAGGAAACAGAGTTAGAAATACTATTACTATTAAAAAGACTTAAAGAACAATTTTATCAATTTGCAGGATGTATCATCAGTTCATGGGTTATGACATTCAGCAAACCCTCAACCTCCTGAACTCAGGAGTGCACTGCCACACGGGTCCCGCTCCCGAAAGGTGACAGGCTGAGCTGCTTCCCCATACCCCTGACATCCTCATTTAAAAGCACACACAAAACCATTCACAGACTCTGTGGTAGGGTAAACACCAAATCCAGCTATGTGTTTTCTACCAAAGATACCTAAAACTAAGGAACTCAGAAAAGCTGGACCTGCAGACTAAATAAAGCAGGAAAATATAAATAAAAGCAATAATAAAAGTAAAAATACTATTAAAAGTTTAATGCATGGTTTTTAAAAAGCACTAAAGTCACACTGTGTAACTAT
>PVJN01042738.1:0-18122 GCA_004026805.1 Lasiurus borealis | reverse complement strand
AGATGAAATAGTCATGAATTTTGTTTGGTGGGAATGTTTTAATTTCTTCCTCACTTCTGAAGGACAGTTTTTCCAGCTATAAGATTCTTGGTTGACAGGTCTTTTTTTTTTCTTTTACCACTTTGAATATATTGCCCACTGTTTTCCGGCCTCCAAAGTTTCTGATGAGAAATCTGCTATTAATGTTATTGAGGATCTCTTGCATGTGATGACTCACTTTTCTCTTGGTATGTTCAAGAGTCTCTCTTTGAAAAAATAATTCTCTCTTTGTCTTTTGAAAGTTTGATTATAATGTGTCTCAGTGTGGGTCCCTCTGAGTTCAAATTACTCGGTTTGTTCAGTTTCTTGGATGTTCATATCCACATGTCTCATCAAATTTGGGAAGTTTCAGCCATTATGTCTTCAGATATCTCTCTGCCCCTTTCTTCCTTATTCTTCTTACACTTCTATGAGGCATGTGTTGGTCCACTTAATGGTGTCTTTAGGCTCTTTCACTTTTCTTCAATGTCTTTTTTCCCCTATTCCTAAGCCTCAATAATTCCCATTGTTCTATTGTCAAGGGAGGTCACTGATTCTTTCTTTTGCCTGTTGAACTCTGCTTTTGAATCTATTTGTTGATGTACTTTTAAAGCTCTAGAGTTTTTTGGTTTCTTTTCAGGTTTTCTATCTTTTTATGAGTAGTTTTATTTTCCTCACACATTGTTCTCTTGACTTTCTCCATATCTCTGTTTAATACTCTTAGTACCTTTTAGACAGTTATTTAAAATCATTGTCTAATATATCCGCCATTGGATCTTTTTCAGGGACAGGTTGTTGGTTTATTCTTTTCCTTTGAATGTATTATATACTTCCCTGTTTCTTTATGTGCCTTGTGGTATTTTTGTTGTTGTTGAACCCTAGATTTCTGAATCTAAGACTTTCTTTGGGAACACATGGTCACTTCCCGATGCTCTGCATGTATGCAGTTGGTTTTTAATACCGTAATCTGGACTGTCTGGCTCCCTGAAGAAGAATAAGGAAAAATGAAGGAGGCGGGGGCCCTTTGGTTATTTATTTATTTATTCTTTAGATATATTTTATTGATTTTTTACAGAAATGAAGAGAGGGATAGAGCGTTAGAAACATCGATGAGAGAGAGACATTGATCAGCTGCCTCCTGCACGCCCCCTACTGGGGATTTGCCCGCAACCAAGATACATGCCCTTGACCGGAATCGAACCTGGGACCTTCAGTCCGCAGGCTGATGCTCTACCCACTGAGCCAAACCGGTTTCGGCCCCTTTGATCATTTAAATCCAAGTTAACTAAAGGAGTAGAAGTTTGCAACAATGGAGGGAGATGGAGCAACAGTGCCATGAGCCTCTTTGACAGTACCTCTGTGATAAGACACAGCAATAAGAGCAGACATCCCCAATATTTGGAATACACAGTTCTTTTGCCCACCCTCAAACTGTGTGCAAACTGCCCCAGGAAGCAGGCACCACTGCCTGCCATTTGGCAGGGGGTGAGATATATAGCTGTCACTACACTAAGAGCTGAAATTGATCACAATGTACAGTCTTCCAACTCTTCCTTTGGACGTTCTAAGCCTTCAGCAGACTCCAGAGTTCTCAAATAGTTCTATCAGAAAGACCCTGCCAATGCAATTGTTTTCTAGGTGGGAAGGCAGATTTCTGGTGCTTCCTACTCTGCCATCTTCTCTGAATTCTCTCCTCTTAGCCCATTTTTGAGTTGGATGCTTGCTTTTTTGTTGTAGAGTTGTAGGAGCTATTTATCTACATAATAAAAGACTAAGCTACCATTATGGCAGAATGACCAGAACAACCGGTCGCTATGATACGCACTGACCACCAGGGGGAAGCCACTGCTCCGTGGTGGTCAGTGCGCTCCCACAGGGGGAGTGCTGCTCAGCCAGAAGCCAGGCTCACAGCTGGTGAGTGCAGCTGCCCCAGCGGGGAGCCTCTCCCTATTCCGAGCAGCAGGCACAGTGGGTTGGGATAAGCACAAGCTGCACCCGGCGGGATTCAGGCTCCTCCCTAGCCACCTTGGCACACTGCTGCATCCTCCAAGGGGTCCCAGACTGCGAGAGTTCACAGGCCAGGCTGATACACTCCCCCCGCCCCCCAGCCCCAGTTCACGAATTTCATGCACCAGGCTTCTAGTATAATATACGATTCTTATATAATACCAGACATATGATTTGCAATATTTTCTCTCATTCTCTAGGTTGTCTTTTTTTTTAATGTATTTTTATTAATTTTTTACGGAAAGGAAGGGAGAGAGATAGAAAGTCAGAAACATCGTTGAGAGAGAGACATCGATCAGCCGCCTCCTGCACACCCCACAGTGGAGATGTGCCCACAAGCAAGGTACATGCCCCCGACCGGAATCGAACCCGGGACCCTTCAGTCCGCAAGCCAATGCTCTATCCACTGAGCCAAACGGGTCTCAGTTCTAGGTTATCTTTTCCCTCTCTTGATAGTTCACATGCTTTCTTAATATAGTACCCATACATGAATGTGAGAGGGGATGAATATAGAAAGCAAGCAGCAGACACAAACCTAGCTGTTTAAGTAGATGGTAATGTGGTGCTACTACTTGATTAAGGATCCCGGGAAAAGACAAAATGACCAGAGTTTCTTAGTTACAGTCTGATTTCATCTTCCCTGAGAGTTGATATGTGAGTCCTGAGAAATGTAGAGCTTCCCACACCCAGGGTGTCTGACAGAGAGGAGTCAGGTATTAGTTATTATGTATTTTTCCTCCATGTTGTTTCCCACATTTGCTGATAATGGTCATATTCTGTTTTTCTTGTATGTCTCTAGCCACATTGATTCAGCACTGATATTCACCTGCTTTTCCCTGTTACATCTCCTTCTGCGCTAATGACACATTTTGCAAATCATATATTTGTCCTGATATGCCCATAGTTTATGTTGGTGAGAGAAGCTACATACTGATTCATTGAGTAACCAGATAAGCTGTTTCTCTGGTTCTGTTGGGAATGGGACTATGCATTACAGTTCCATCTACAACATGTTTTTCATTATAAGTCTTACGTTTGCATCTACTATATCCAACTTTCTCACGAAACTTGCCTTTTTGACTGGAATTGTCATTGCTTGTTTACAGCTTCAAACTTCAATCGTGTGTTTATGGTTTTCACTGTCAAGTTGATGAAAATTGCCTTTACTACTTTTCCCAAACCCATATTTAGGACAATGGGAAGAAAACAGCAATGTATACTTACTGGCTCTCTCTGTCTGGCAGATACTACTTTGTGGTAATATATGAAGCTGAGTAAGTAAGCAAAAAACTTGCAATGCATATTTTCAGGAAATCATCTTTACAATGTGGTAGATGGAGAAACAGTGTGAGGGCATAGAGTAAGTTTTCAGTATGTGATCCTTTGTCTTTAATTTCAGTAAGTACAATCAAAACAAAACAGAACAAATTCTTTGGAGAATGAAAGGGATTAAGAAGTTTAGAAATAGTGATGTTTTCTGACATATCTCTACAGAGGTGCAAAGATACTTCTACAATTCTGTCTTTAACTGATAGGAGTGCATAGGAGAGCCCACTTTTGTGTATTTCAAGTCCAAGTACAGTGAGCTATGGAATTAGCATTGACATAATAGGTTGATATAAAGCAGAAATAGAACTTTTAATCCCCTTTTCACTCACAGGGTACCATCTCAGTTCTGAAGAATGGATAAATTTCATGGCCCCGGTATTGGAGGGGAGGAACTTTTCTTCTTATAAAAGATCAAGGGTTGTTATCAGATACAGTTGACTATTTTTAATTAGCGGAATAATAACATCACAAAGCTGTTCTGCTGGTATAACTTTATAGTTACTGAATTTCTTATATGTGCATGTGTGTACATATGACTTCATTTTTGTGCAATCTTATTTATAAATTGTTTCTCAAACTAGAGTATTTGCATTTGATTGGTTAGAGAACCAGTATTTTTAGGAAGGTAATAGGAAACAAGTATTTCCTCAGGATATTTCAGAGTTTACCGCACTGAGTAATGTTTCAGTGTAAAAGAAATGAGCCCTTTCTGGACCTGGCCTCAGGTTATAGAGTCTTGTAGTACTTTTTGGTCCCCTTTCTTCAGCTACCAAGAATGTGTAAGCACCTGTCCCAGAACTAAGAATAGTTAATCTCATACCCGCCACCATCCATGCAACAAGAGAAAAAGTGAATAAGGACTTACCCTTTTCAGTAGGGTGAAACTTCCAGACCCTGCCCTTGGCAGATTGCATTTCGTCCAACATCTCTAAATATCTCTGCATTGTCTAATGAGTGGAGACTGGGAGGATTCCTGATGGGACTATGAGTGCATAGGACTCATCTCCACCTATCTATCAGCTTCCTGCGGGCTTCTTGGTGCAAACCCTACAGACTAGCTCCCCTCTTTGACCAGAGTCTTCTTGCCTTTCAGCCACACCATTTGCTCAGAGTCGTAATCTTTATTTTTTGCCTTCATTATGATTTCCCCCCTTCCGATTTTCCAGTGTATCAGTGTTCCTGCTTTACCTACCCCCATGCCCGGCCCGGGCTCCATGAGCACTCATTTCAATAATCATTGGTGCCTCTCCAACACCCACCCAGTACCCTAGCTGTTACCCTGGTCATTCCCTGTAACTTGTCCTGTTACACATTTATATGGTCTGCCCTTCACTGAACCATCATTATTTGTCAGGACTAAAAGATTTCCAATAAAATACTAATTAAAAGTTGCAATGACTTTTTTATTTTATTGCCCTTCACTCCTTAAACAAAATTCTCAAGGCTGTTATTTCCAACCTTTTCCATACACCTCAAATACACCTTCATTTCTGGATGACTTAGCCACTTGCTATTTTTTTTTTCTTTCAGCAAAGTCAGCACCAATGTTTCTCTTCCTTCATCGAGCATTTCGGTTCCCATAACTATCTCACTATCTTAGGATTTCTCTAGATTTCAGTTATTTTCACGGATATTTTTGAGTGCCTGCTGACATTTGGCAGGTGGTGCATAACAGTGGATCATTACACTTTGCAAGGTACTTGCATGTACCTTCTCTCACTACACCATTACCAAAGCACATCTTTCTTTAGTGCTTAGAGGAAAGCCTCCCTTTTTCAAAGCCAAATTTTCTATTTGTTCCCTTAACCTTGTTTCTCAGCTCCGCCTCCGAAACTTTGGTCTTAGATGAGCTCTTTTCTCCCAAAGGTTCTTTTCCTTCTTGATATAAACACATTAGGCTGGGCCTATTATTAGAAAACAAACATACAAACAAAGCCCCCAGGGCTCCTCTGTCTTTGAGATGCCACCCTCTCTATTTTTATCCACTCCCTAATAGATTTTTCGTAAGTATAGCCTCACATCTCAACCTTCACTTTTAAATGTTCCGCTAATTCCCTACCTCGTGAATTCTGCCTCCCTATTCCCATCTTGAATGGAACGATTTTTTACTGACGCATCCAAAATGTCAACCACAGCACCTCCCTCCCCCGCTCCCAAAGAGCCCTTTCTATAATCGGTATCTGATCACAGACTAGTCCAGAGACATATGGAAGGATTCTTCACCCTCAGAGACAGCTGATGTCATCTGAGCATTTGGCATCATGGTTCAAGACAATTAGCTGTGGTTCCTGGCAGTGGGGAAGGAGACAACCAAACGCAGGCGGCTATATATTTTAAAAGGAATGAGTATAGAAAGCTGCCAGAGCATTACTGGAGCAGCAAAGAAGGTATGCCTTCAGTCCTTTTCTCCAAAAGAGAGAATATTCCAGATCAGAAGAGGAATTAGAATCAATTAGAGAGAGATAGTCTTTCAAATAGTCATAGCAGGTTGAGACTAGAATGGAGTTAATTAATGTGATAACGTGTGTACAGGCTCAGCATACAGTTCTACATATAATGGGTGAACAACTGAATGTAATTATTATAGTTAATAGCTATTTTTTAATCCTAAGCTTTCATTTTACAGATAAGGAAATTGAGATTCACATATTTAGGAACCACCTGTAATTCCCTGAAGCTACGCAGGAAGAAAGGGAAATCAGCTGAAAGTTCTTAGATTACCACCCAAAGCCCTCTGCTTTCTGGTTCCAGCTCCATTTCCATCCCAACCCTTCACCCCTCGCCTTCTTGTATGGCCCTCCACTCGGTGCCTCCGGTCGCCCCTTTGTCCTCTGTGCACGCCATTGGTCCCTCTGGATTCCACGCTTTCCCCCTGGTGTTTTGCCTGGAGTCCCTTCCCCTTCCGCTCTCCCTATGCACATTCTGTGCTCATTTTCACACGCTAGCAACACCTGTGAACTCTCTCCTGCCCTCTCTGGCCACATCACTCTCTCTGAAGTTCTCTAGCATGATTCGCAGGATGCTACCTGGGTGCTGCAGGGGCTGTGTAGTGTGTGTGTGTGTGTGTGTGTGTGCATGCCCCTTTGGGTTCTTGGTCATAAGGAAGAACTATCTCTCTTGCTTGCCCACTGCCGACACCGCCCTGCGAACAAAAGTTTGTGTTGGGTCTGGCATGGCCTGTGTGACATTTTGTCATAGTTTATTGCCTTGCTGTAAAAGACCTTAAAAGACTTTAAACTTGGATCCCTCTCATAATGTTATCAGAAATAAAAAGCATAATAGCCCTTTTTGTATGGACAACATCTAAGAATCAAATAACTGCTTTTGATAAGACTTTTGTCTTCCTGAAGCTTTTGCACTAGGATAAACTCAGATAACCCAGGGAAAGAGAGCGTTGCTTTCTTGTGAGAAGAATACTGATTACAGTGACGTGTGCCCGTCTGTGGTAACCAGTATCTTTTCAGGTAGACACGTTCTTGCTTCAAGGGCTCAGAAATACCAGAGCATCCTTGGTGAACATAATGAAGGGTTTGTTTAGTTGTATTTACCGTTGCTGTTCTCTCCAAAATTGTGTTTAACTTGTCAGTAGACAATCTAGATAGTTTTTCCCCACCTTAACACATTTGACAGTAACAATTACTGTTAGGACAAGTTGTCACAAATTTTTTAAAATTCTTAACAAAAGTTGGAATATCTGGGTCCAAATTAAAGTCTGTAACTTGGGCTAAGATTAACAGTAAAAGATACATAAATTATTCTGTTTATACTTTCATTCTCATAAGTTATTTTTATATCTCACTTTTTATTTGTGTGCCATAAAGGTGATCATTAAAACTTTGAGTGAATGGATACATGATTTTATATTTTTATATTAGAACATGTATACAAGTTCTTGAGTGGATGTATGTGTTCAGTCTCTTGGAGATATTCCTAGGAATGGAATTGCTGGATCATATGATAGCTGTATGTTTAAAATGTGAGGAACTGCCAGACCTTTTTCCAAAGCGGCTCCACCATTTTGTATTCCCACCAACAGCAGCAGTGTATGAGGGTTCTGTTTTCTCCACATTCTTGCCAACACATGTGACTATGAGTGTTTTTGGAGTATAACTATTTTAGTGGCTGTGAAGTGGTATCTCAGTGTGATTTTGCTTTGCCTTTCTCCGATGGCTAATGATGTAGAGCATATTTTAATGTGCTTATGGGCCATTTATATATCTTCTTTGGAGAAATGGTTAAGATCCTTGGCCAATTTTATATAAGGCTATTTTACTTAAAAAATTGTTTTGTAAGAGTTCTCTATATATTCCAGATACAAAAGTTCCTTAACAGGTATATGACTTACAAATACTCTTTTTCGTGTTATGTATGAGTTGTCTTCTCTTTCTTGATGGTATACTTTCAAGCACCAAAGTTTAAAACTGTGACATAGTACACTTTATTTTTCCTCTTTTATCATTTGTGTGTTTGGTGTCAGGTTCCATGGTCATGAAGACTTATACCCATGTTTTCTTCTAAGAACTTTATAGTTTAACTCTTTCATGTACGTAGATCTTTGAACCATTTTAGTTGATTTTGTATATGGTGTAAGGTGGGGCTCCACCTTCAGCCTTTGGCATGTGGTTATGCACTTGTCCCAGCATCAAGTGCACAACCACATGCCAGTTCTTTTCCTCCCTGCATGGTCTTTACACCCTTGTTGAAAATCAGGTGAGGGTTTATTTCTGGACTGTCGATTCTTTCCATTGTTCTCTATGCTTATCCTTATGCCAGTGCCACTTTGTCCTCTCTCTTTAATTAATATTCCCATGACAGAAAGAGAATTTTAAATTGTATACAATGGGGCTGTCCTTACTAAAATAGGTATTAAAGCCAGTTGGAAAGGCACAAAACAAACACAGGTGCAGTTACCCTTGAAAATCCTTAGGGAGCTGCAGTGGTAAGGATGAAGCACCAGTTTTAATTGGTTCAGTACAGCCAGTTTTTTACCTAATTGTTTCTGTATTTGAGGACCAGCTGAAGGAGTTGACGTTCATTTAGGGGCTCTGCTCTTTGAAAAATACTGACCTTTAGACACAAGAATTCCAGTGACACAGAGAAATTAGGCCCAAACAAATGCAGATTCCTTTCCCAGGCCCTCACTGCACACGTGCTCATGGACCGGAAGCTCCCATAATTATGTTACTCATTTCAGTTGTTCCTTTCTCCCCTCTCTTCTACTCCCTACTCTCTCCCTTTTCCTTCTGCCCCTTTCTGCTTCCTCCTCTCTCCTGCGCTGTCTTTCTCTTTCATCTTTCCTCTCTCTTTCTTCCCCCTTTTCTTCCTCCTCCTTTCCTTGATCCCTCTCCCTCATCCTTGAGCATACTTTGATGAATTTCTGTATCTTGCCTGGCTATGATATGACTACAATCCCCAATTAAAATGTGAACAAAATGTCTCTTATATTTTGACTTTAGCATTTAAAGTGTCTTTGTGGCAAGCAGTCAGACATGACTTGAGGCTGTAGTGGATAATTCTGAGGGTCTTAGCTGCTGGTGGCCAAACAGTGGAGGTGATACTTGAACCATCTGGAGCTGTTAAAGAAAGAAACCCTGAGATGCAATGAGCCTGCAAGGGGTTGCCCTTCTCCAGTCCTACACGCACCCCCCAGGCTGCCTTTTGGTCACCCACCTTGTTCATTTGTCTTGATTTCACCCACATGAGGGTCTTTGGAGAGGATAAGGCAGGGCCGGGGTCCACACAGCCTGACCTCTCTCAGCACATCCCTTAGAAATAACTCGTAAGCAATTTCTACACTTTTGACAGTTTCCTAGCATGTAGTTCTGTCCCGTAAACATTGTGCTGGCATCAGATGACCAAGATCTACAAGATCACTGGCTAGGTGGGAGATGGAGGAAAATATGGATAATTTTAAAAAGCGTAGTTTGCTTCTTTTCCTGATAGAAAATGCAACCTAATCGTTTTTTAAAAAATTGTATGAAACTCAGTAAAGTATTAAATGAAAATTTATTCTGTCGGCCACATTGGGGTCACATGAAATTTTAGTTCAGAATTATTTACTGTCTCGTGCTCTTTGCCCAGAAGTTGGTCTTGTTCTCTTTTTAATGTGGAACACTCATTCTCAACAGAAGGAATATTGCCTCCAAGGGGAAAAGTTTATTCTTGGGAGCCTAAAATCTTAGATATAACAATGATATGTGGCCTGCCAAGGGGCCACAGTATAAAATAGATATTTAAATTTCATGGGGGAGGTCAGTTATTAGGAAAATATGTCCAAAAAGGTTTCTAGTGGGTGGTGCTTCCCCTCAAATTGATATGTTGAAGTCTAGTACCTCAGAATGTGGCTATATTTGGAGGTGGGATTTTATAGATAAAATGAGGTCATTAGGATGAACCCAATCACAATATGACTGATATCCTTATATAAAAAGAGAAGATTGGGACAAAGACCTACATAGTGGAAAGTCCATCTGAGAACAATGGGAGAAGGCGGTTGTCTGCAAGCCAAGGAGGGAGGACTTAGAAAAAACCAACCCTGCTGACACCTTGATCTGGGACTTCCAGCTCCAGAACTGTGAGAGATTGCTGCTGTTTAAGCCACCCAGTCTGTGGTAGTTCATTATAGTAGGTGCAGGAAACGAATAGAGGGGGTGATAATGACAAAAAGATTGAGAAACAGTGATGCAGAATAACTTACCCCACTTATGTTCTGTTTACTTCATTCAGGTCTGTTTCTTTTTGATGCTCTATTAATATTGCAAAATTGCAAAATTGATTTTTTTTCCCTGTTCATCAGAATTTTAAAAAAATATATTTTATTGATTTTTCACAGAGAGGAAGGGAAAGGGATAGAAAGCCAGAAACATCGATGAGAGAGAGACATCGATCAGCCGCCTCCGGTACGCCCCCTACTGGGGATGTGCCCCCAACCAGTGTACAGTCCCCAGGCCGACGCTCTATCCACTGAGCCAAACCGGTTTCGGCAGATTTTTAATTCACTTGATTTTTAGATTCACTTGTTGATAGATACGCATTTGTTGTTCATAGTTTTTTATCTTTACCTTTTATTTCTTCTTCCTCTTCTTAAAGAAAACCTTTCAGCATTTCATATTATACTGGTTTGGTGGTGATGAACTCCTTTAGCTTTTTCTTATCTGTGAAGCTCTTTATCTGACCTTCAACTCTGAATGATAGCTTTGCTGGGTAGAGTAATCTTGATTGTAGGTTCTTGCTATTCATCACTTTGAATATTTCTTGCCACTCCCATCTGGCCTGCATCGTTTCTGTTGAGAAATCAGCTGACAGTTGTATGGTGCCCCCTTGTAGGTAACTGTTTTCCTCTTGGTGCTTTTAATATTCTTTCTTTGTCTTTTGCTCTTGGCATTTTAATTATGATTTGTCTTGGTGTAGTCCTCTTTGTATTCCTTTTGTATTGGGTTCTCTGTGCTTCCTGGACTTGTAAGTCTATTTCTTTCACAAGGTAAGTGAGTTTTCAGTCATTATTTCTTCAAATAGGTTTTCAGTATCTTGCTCTCTTCTTCTGCCACCCCCATAATTTGGATTTTGGTATGCTTGAAGTTGTTCCAGAGGCTCCTTACACTATCTTCATATTTTTGGATTCTTTTTGCTTTTTGATTTTCTGGTTGGATTTTTTTTTTCTTCTTTGTACAGTGGTACCTTGAGATACGAGTGCTCTAACATATGAGATATTTGAGATACGAGCCATCGAGCGAGCGATTTTTGCTTTGAAATACGAGCAACATTTGAGATAGGAGTAATCGTGCAGATTGGCTGCTTGCACACGACCCACCAGTTTACTGCGACTCGAGCATCTCATAGTTTCCCACGCCTCAAGGTTACGGAACGAATTAAACTTTTATCTCAAGGTACCACTGTATTTTAAATCTTTGACTTGATTCTTGTGATCCTCTTGTCTGCTGTTAGATCTCTGAATATTATTCTTTATTTCAATCAGTGTATGCTTAATTTCTAGTTGGTCCTTTTTCATTTCCTTGAGGGTCTCACTAAATTTTTTGGCCTTTTCTAGGAAATTCTTAAAAAAACTTATAATGGTTTTGAACTCTACATCCAGTCATTTGCTTTCCTCCATTTCTTTCATTTGTGATCTGTTTCTTTGTCTCTGCATTTTGGCTGCTTCCCTGAGTTGGTAGAGTAGCTTTGTGGGCTAGGTGTCCTATAGGACCCAGTGGATCAGCCTCTCCAGTTAGTGAGGTGGACACTCTTGGTGCACCCCTTTGTGGGCTGTGTACACAGTCTTGTTGTAGTTAAGTCTTGATTGTTGTTGGTATCACTGGGAGGAATTGATCTCCAAGGCTTTGAGGATAAGCTGTGTCTACACTGGGAGAACTTCTGTCCTAGAGACACGCTTATGAGACAAGACTTGCAAATGCCTCTGTGCTTAGCTTGGATGGGGCGGAGTCTCAGGGTGGAGCAGACAGCCTTGGCTTCCCGTCATCCCTGCCCTAAGAGGCTCCTGGGTCTTAGTGTTCTGTGGTAATCATTGCAAGCACCTCTGAGAGAAAGCCGCCCTCGAGTTTTGCCTACTGCCAGACAGTTCATTTTCTCCCCAGATGCGTCTGGGTCCCCAGAGTCTCGCCCAGAACTAGAGTTCAGAGCCATCAGGATCTTTTGTCTCCCTCCCACTTCAGAAAGCTATCCACATACTCAGTTGCCTGCCCTCTTCGTGTGTGTGTGCCTCGGTACCTGTGCCTTCTGCAGTTCCTCTGAGTTTCAGTGTGCTTTTCTCTTTCCTGACAATCCAGTTTCTCCCCGTATGAATCTGGGTTCCCAGCATCTTGCCCAGAACTGGAATTCAGTGCAGTCAGGAGCTTTTGTCTCCTTCCTACTTGAGAAAGCCATTACGTACTCAGTTGCCAGTCCTCTCCACATGCATGTCTCTACCTCTACCTTTTGCAGCTCCTCTGAGTCTCAGTGTGCTTTTCTCTTTTCTTCTAGTTGTAGAATTTCCATTCAGCCAACCTTCCTGTGGTTCTGGATGATGTCCGTTTTGTCTTTTAGTTGTAGTTTTGAAATTGTTGTTCGAAGCAGCAGTTTCTGTATTTACCTATGCCACCATCTTGGGTTCCGCAAAATTGGTTTTCAGTTTTATAATCTTACTAGAGGCCCGGTCCATGAAATTTGTGCATGGGGTATAGCTCAACCTATACCCTTTCCAATCTGGGATCCTCGAGGAATGTCTGACTGCCCTGATCTCGATAGAATCTGGCCTAAACAGGCAGTCGAACATCCCTCTCACAATCCAGTACTCTGCTGGTTCCCAACTGCTCCACCTGCCTGCCTTCCTGATTGCCCCTAACTGCTTCTGCCTGCCAGCCTGATCACTCCCTAACCACTCCCCTGACAGCCCGGTTGATCTCTAACTATTCCCCTGCCAGCCTGAATGCCCCTAACTGCCCTCCCCTGCCAGCCTGGTCCCACACAACTGCCCTCCCCTGAAGGCACAGTCACCCCTAACTTCCCTCCCCTATAGGTCTGGTCCCCCACAACTGCCCTCCTCTGAAGGCCTGGTCACCCCCAACTGCTCTCCCCTGCAGGCCTGGGTCCCCCAAAACTGCCCTTCCCTGCAGGCCCAGTTGTCCCCAACTTCTCTCCTCTGCTTACCTGGTCACTCCTAACTGCCCTCCCCTGCAGGTTTAATCAGCCCCAACTGTCCTCTCTTGCAGGCCTGGTTCCCCCCAATTGCTCTTCCCTCCTGGCCTGATCACCCACAACTACCCTTCCTTGCAGGCCTGCTCCCTCTCAATTGCCCTCCCCTGTTGGGCATCTTGTGGTGGCCATAGTGTGTCCACATAGGGGCAGCCATATTGTGTGTTGGAGTGATGGGTCAATTTGCATATTACTCCTTTATTAGATAGGATAGAAGCCTGGTGCATGTGTTGGGGCTGGCTGGTTTGCCTTGAAGGGTGTCCTGGTCAGGGTAGGGGTTCCCTTGAAGTGTGGGGTGGCCTAGGCGAGGGATGGTTTGCAGGCCAGTCACGCCTCCCAGTGACCCAAGCAGAGGCCCTGGTATCTGGGATTTATTTATCTTCTATAAAAACTTTGTAGCCTTGAGCGGAGGCCATGGCAGGCCAGGGCAGGCAGAAAGCTTGGCTTCCTCCATCACCAGGGGCAACCCAAGCCTCCTGCTCTCTCCAGCTCTGTGGCTGCTGCCATATTTGTTGGGTTAATTTGCATACTCACTTCTGATTGGCTTGTGGGCATGACTTGTAGATGTAGCGGAAGTACAGTCAATTTGCATGTTTCTTTTTTATTAGTAGGATTAATAAGTTCCCTTCTGTATCAATATCTAATTGAGCCTCAAAATTACTTTATATGTGATTAGGTATTAAGATGCCTATTTTTTAGATGCCTCTGGACATTTATGCACCATGTTCTCTTTGCCTAGAAAGACACTTGCCTACTCCTTACATACCACCCTTTTCTCCGCTAAATTCCTTCAACACTAAGCTTCCCCCAGGAGGTCTCCTGTGATCCTCCGGCACACTTTCGTAGCAATCAGTGGTTCCCACCGTGGTGCCAGTTGTACTGTACCGTAAACAGTTGCCTATTTATTGTCTGTTTCCTCTCCCACACTAGCAGCCCTGTGGGTGGGAACTCTTTCTTTCAAAACAGAATTTCCAGCTCCCAGTGAAATGCTAGGCTATGTTGTTAGTGGATGAATCAGATCATGTAGCTAATAACTGGAACTGAGTTTTTTAGCATCTCCATTCAGTTTTCTCAATGATACCAGGCTACTTCTCTAATAATTCATCTGAGTTATGTGTCCTGCTGGGCATGGTTTTGTCTCTGAGTACAAAAGAATGCCAGTGGAGTCTGCTCTCTGTACTGTGATGCAGGCCCTTTTCACATTCTGGCAGTGTGACAGGTATGTACGCGTGTATATATGCGGGTATGGGTGCATGCATGTATAGATGCATGTGTCTGTGTATATATGCAAGGGACTCAATCTTGACTTGTCCCCCAAAAGACTGCCTGCTACCTACCACATTGCGAAGCTTCCTGTTAGTCCTTTTATAGTTTCCCAGTAATTTCTTATTGAAGATGGGCTACAGGTTCCTTCTTCCTCTTGACAGTTGCTAGTGTGGGGATTGGACAGTGTTCAGGACAGTTAACAGCTGGATCCAGAGGAAATGTATACCACACACCTCGAGTGTGATTGTTTTGTTCCTTCTTCTCACATCGACCCTGCTGGTAGTGTGCTAGGTCCTGGGTTATAAAGTTGACTAAGCCAGGCCTCTGCTTGCGTGGAGTACACCGTTTTAGAAGGCGAGTCCTGGAAACAGATGAATTCTACCGCAGCAGGGTTAGCGCTACAGCAAAGATAGGGACAGGGTGCTGCGAGGCCTAAGCCCAGCAGCTGCTCCGCGCTGAGGTATTTGGGGAAGTCATCGTTTATGAGCTGGGTTTTGAAAGGAGAGGAGGAATTTACCAGATGAAGAGTGGGAAAGAAATGCACAAAGGCACCAATCTATGAACTATCTGGTTTAAAAACGAATATGTATATGGCAAAAAAAAAGTGTAAAGAAATATTCCCAAATGAACAGTTGAACAGTTGGTATTTTATGGTTGTAGAATTATGGATAGGTGTTTTTTTTTTTCTTTTTCAGAATTTGTTTTAATACTATTACTCTGTTATTTTCATAACTAAAAATGCAATAAAAGCTTGTGACTATTTTACCATGAATTGATTTATTTCTTACTGCCTATGTCTGTACCTAATTTAACATTCCGATTAAACTAGTGTTGCCTAATTGAGTAAACTTTTATTCGCTTTTTTAGTAGAGGGTGCAGAACAGGATGCCACTTGGTTCCTTTTGTGATAAACAGACCCAAGTTCCCGTTTCCCTTGGGTTTCCGTTGGCTGGGTCTGGTCTGGGAGGCCAGGATAGGCTGGGTGGGGGTTGCCCTTGGCTGCAGTATCTGGGTGTCTTTTAACCAGGTTGAGCAGAGAGCGTTTGACCTGCATGCGATCAGTGGTGTGCACTCAGCCAAGAAGGTGAGACAAAAGGGTGGCTGGGAGGGATCCGGGAGAGAGTGGATAGTTTTAGGTAAAAGAGACGAGTCCCCAGACGGGACTCGCAGAGGGCACTGCAGGCCCAGAGGATGGAGCAAGCAACATGGCAGGTGAAACGGGGCTGTACAGGAAACCAGGTCTGCAGACACTTGGCTGGTGGTGGAAGGTTCCTTTTATGTGGCGTCCAGCGTGTCTTGCCAGGGCAGCGGAGCCACTGAAAGGCACCACACCGGCCCAGACACCCGGCTTTGGAGGTTTTCCCAAAACAACTTTACAAGGAGGCTGAATGGGCTTTTCAGTTCACTGGGATGCAGCGAAGGTTAGCCCATCTCTAAAGGTGTGTGTGCAATGATCTCTCCTTTCGGGTTTTATTTGTGGAAGGAAGATTTTAATAAAGGTTTAAAATTACTTTATTTGAATCATCCCATTTTTTCCTCCTTCAAAGAATGTTTTTCCCTGTCTCATTTGCTGAACAATTGTTTATTTCATTTGGGTCAAAACCAAATGTATTCCCAATGTTTCCCTAGTAATGTTTTTTAAATCTTCTTTCTTTTTTAATATGTAGAAACCTCAACTTTGTGCAGTAACGGATTAATCTTTTCACCAACAACATAAGGCAAGTGTAAGGTTACCATTTAAACAGTTTAATAATTTGAATAATCAGAACATGAGCACCAGAAGAGAGACAAGTGAGGCATGTGTGGGCCAGCATAAGAAAAATTGTGACTTAAAGGCACTATTTCCTAACGGCTTAACATTTGTGTTATTAGCTGAAAGTATTTTAATATTTTAAAATACTTTTCAGAGCCGTATTGAAAATGATGGTAATATAAATTTGCATGGTGACAGATAATTACTAGAAGTAATGGAGTGATCACATTGTAAGGTATTAAAAATGTTGAATCACTATATTGTACACCTGAAACTAACATAACTACTATTAATACTGTATACCAACTAGACTTTAAAAAATAAAATATTTTTAATGGTGGTAAAAAAAAAACTATAAGGAATTACTCAAAGTGGTAACATTTGCTGGAAATATGATTATGTGTTCTGGCCCATAAAGTACAATTTTATTTTTCTGAAATAGTTTAAACAATTTTAAGTTTGATGTCTATAAGTCATCTTACATTATTTGTAGGCAGCCAGGTACACTGGATCAAATATTAAGTTGCACCAGATTTTCACTCGTCTTACGGGCCTGCTATGGTATACGTCCAAAGATCAAATATCACTTCTGCCTAAGAACGCCTACGTAATTTTAAAAAACTCTTACAGTGCTGTAACAACACACACACATATGTTACTGCAGGGGTGACAAAAGAATGCTCATTTTGTTGATCAAATAATCTCTGCTTATAAACTAAAGAGTGGCTCCCACTTTTATGGCCCTGCCTTTGAACTTGGGTAGTGCACTTGCTGTGGTAAATGATGGTAGCTTGCCAACTCATTAGTGAGGGCAGTTTTCTAGAAGATACAGTTACAAAATAAAGGCCCCTCTCTCATCAACAGATAGTTTCAGTGGCAAAGTCAAGGTGACAAGACTTAAAATATTTATTACTTTTAAAGGCATCTACCCTTTAGTGATCAGCAGCCCAGACATCAGACCTTCATTAACAAAGACAATTGATCTGTTTAGTCACGACCTTCTCTCTAAAAGCAAAATTTCTAAAATGTACACAGTGCAATACACAGAGGATGCATTGTAGAATTACACGCTTGGAATTTATGTAATCTTATTAACCAGTGTCAACCCAGTAAATTTAATAAAATTTAAAATCAAAATGTGTCATTTCTGAAGCTGTATTAGAGCCATCCACTCATCTTCTTCCTTACCCCAATTACCTTGTTACCATAGATCAAGTTAAACACCTGCATGACTGTCTCTGTTGAGATTCTTTCATATCAAGTAGTGCTTAGCACTACTTTACCTAAGACCCAACTGAATGTTCTGTAGAGAATGTATCACATATAGTTTTATTATTTATAATCTATTTTTATTGTCTAAAGTTTTACATGTCTCCTTTTTCCCCAATTGACCTCTCCCCTCCCAGCCAATCCCACCGCGGGCAAGCCCCGCCCCAGTGTCTGTGTCCATTGGTTATGCTAATATGCATGCATACAAGTCCTTTGGTTGCTCTCTAACCCCTCTCCCTGCCATTTGTCTCTGGATCTATTCTTGTTTATTAAATTATGTTGATTGTTATATCCCACATATGAGTAAGATCATGTGATATTTATCTTTCTCCAAATGACTTATTTCGCTTAGCATAATGCTCTCCAGTTCCATCCATGCTGTTGCAAATGGTGAAAGTTCCTTCTTCTTCTTTTTTTTTTTAAATTAAATCTTTATTATTCAGATTATTACATTTGTTTCTCTTTTTTTTCCCCTCCATAGTACCCATCCACCCAGCTCCCACCCTCCCTCTGCCCTTAGCTCCCTCCCATTGATCTCATCCATAGGTGTATGATTTTTGTCCAGTCTCTCCCTGTATACCCTTCACCCCTTTAACCCTAAGAATTAACAGTCCACTCCCTTTCTGTGCTCCTGATTCTATTATATTCACCAGTTTATTCTGTTGATCAAATTTTTAATTCACTTAATTTTTAGATTCACTTGTTGATAGCTATGTATTTGTTCATAATTTTTTGTCTTTTACCTCTTTCTTCTTCCTCTTCTAGAAGAGTACCCTTCAGCATTTCATATAAC